>CM066332.1:489057-514057 GCA_033807585.1 Hydrophis major
GAGCCCCCTTACCTAGCGGGATGTGGACAACGTTCCTGGGCTTCCGGAGCTCCAGCAGGATTTCTTCCAGCCGTTCCATTCTGGTCTTCCGAAGCTTCGGCGCCGGGATCCTCAAGACCTGTGAAAAGAAATAAGAAATGTTGCATTGGGGACGTCTGGTGGGATGAAAAGAAGGACTAACGAATAACAGACCATCAGAGTTGGAAGGGACCTTGGAGGTCATTTAGTCTAACCCCCCCCACACACACACAAAGCAGGAGACTCTACCCCATTCCTGACTGATGGGAGTCCAGTCTCTTCTTGGAAGCCTCCAGGGATGATGAAGCTCCCACAACCTCTGAAGGCAACTTCTGTTCCATGGGTTGATTGTTCTGCCAGAAAATTCCTCCTTATTTCTTGGTTGAATCAATCAGAATAGAGTTGAAAGGGACCTTGGAGGTCATCCAGTCCAACCCCCCCCCGCCCAAGCAGGAGACCCAGTACCGTTTCTGACAGATGGCAGTCCAGTCTCTTCTTGAAAGCCTTCTGAAAATTCTGAAGGCAACTTCTGTCCATGGGTTGGTTGTTCTCCCTGTCCGAAAGTTTCTCCTTATTTCCAGGTTGATCAGATTCCATCCATCATTCCTTGTCTGGCCTTTGGGGGCGTTGGAAAATAGCTTGACCCCTTTCCTCCTCCTCTCTGGGGCAGCCCTTCAGATATTGGGAGATGCTCTCCTGTCTCCCCTGGTCCTTCTCTTCCCTAGACTAGCCAGGCCCAGTTCCTGCATCCGTTCTTTATATTTAGAATAACGAGAGTGGAAAGGGACCTTGCAGGTCATCTAGTCCAACCCCCTGCCGAAGCAGGAGACCCTACACCTTTTCTGAAACATTTCAGTCCAGTCTTTTCTTGAAAGCCTCCAAGGATGGAGCAGCCACAGCTTCTAGTGGCAAGCTGTTCCACTGGTGAATTGTTCTGTCAATTGTTCATTCTCTTTATTTTCAGGTTGAATCTCTCCTTGGCTCAGTTTCCATCGACATTGCTCCTTGTCTGACGAGGGGAGACATGATAGCAGTCTTCCAGGGGTTACCATAAAGCAGAGCAGGGGGCAATCTATTCTCACTGGAGGTTTTCCAGAAGAGATCGGACAACCCATTGCTCTGAAATGGTACATAGGGTCTCCTGCTTGAAATGGAGGTTGGACTAGACCAGGGGTCGCCAATCTTTTGGACCTCAGGGACCACCAAACTCATAATTTTAGATCCCAGGGACCATTAACTGCTTCTGTGGGCATGGCCTAATTTGTGGGTGTGGCTTGGTGGTCATGTGACTGGCTGGGCATGGCTTGTGTGTAAGTATTATAAATATTTATATAAATATTGAATTTTTTTTTATAAAAAAGAGCAACTTTTACCTAAAATCAGGCAGAGCAGGCAGGCAGATTGAGTTGCTCACAGAATCACAGATTCATTCAGAGATCTATCTATCTATCTGCCATCGGCTAGCTCAGTCTGTTACATAAAATCTGCTTGCAAGCAAACTCAACAATTAACTCACAAAACATGTATGTAAATATTGATTTTTTTTTAATAAAAAAAAGAGTCACTTTTACCCAAAAGCAGGCAAAGCAGGCAGGCAGATTGAGTTGCTCACAGAATCATTCAGTGATCTATCTATCTACCATCGGCTAGCTCAGTCTGTCACATAAAATCTGCTTGCAAGCAAACTCAACAATTAACTCACAAAACAACATGTATGTAAATATTGATTTTTTTTATTAAAAAAGAGCAACTTTTACCCAAAATCAGGCAAAGCAGGCAGGCAGATGAAGTTGCTCACAGAATCATTCAGTAATCTATCTATCTGCCATCAGCTAGCTCAATCTGTCACATAAAATTTACCTGCCGTGAGTCTGCACTGAATAACAGAACCTTCAGTCCTAAGGGAGGTTCGGCTGTGCTTAAAAGCAGAGCTGAAGATCTAAAGACTAGCTAGAAAGCAAGAAATCCAACCATTTCCTGCTTCCTAGCTAATCTAAATCTCCTGGCACAGCAGAACAGATGATGGTCGGAAAAAGGAAGAATAGCAATTTCGCGGGAAAGTTTGTCAGGTAAGGAGTGAGTGGTCGGGGAGGGTTCCCGCGGGCCATGTAGGCGGTGCAGCTTTGTATTTCTGTGCGGCCTGGATTAATTGCTTTTGTGGGGGGTGTTCTGGGGGTGAGATTTCTCTGCGGCCCACCAAAATTTTCTTACAGCCCACCAAGGTCCCTTCCAGCTCTGTAATTTGGTTGAAAGCAGATTGAAAGCCAGTGAGTGAGGATGAATTCCACCTTCACCCACCGTCTGGTTTCTCCATTTCTAGACCCGTAATTTGCCTATAACATTTGCACAAGCTAACAAACTGTCATAAATACCACATAAGCAGTCCTTGACTTACAACAGTGCGCTTAGCCCTGAGGGGAAAAAAAGCGACTTACAACTGGTCCTCACACTTACGACCATTGCTGCATTTCCACGGTCATATGGATAAAATGTGGGTGCTGGGCATGTATCTACGACATTCCCTTAACAATGTGTGGCTCACTCTTATGACCTCAGTGTTTCGCTTAACAATCATGGCAAAAAAGGTCATTGTGAACTCAGTGAGGGGAGCCGAATGTCAACTCATAAAATATTTATCTGGTCTTTTTAGCGTTGCCAACAGAAAGGGAGGCGGGAGCAGTGCGGCAGCTTGCAAACCGAAAGTGCATTCCATAAATGTGTTCAAAGATAGTTTCTAGGTGACTGAAGTTTCTGCCAGGCAAAATTCTAACTGGAGAGCCTGATGGAGGACTCTGGGCTATGGAGGTGTCCCATTGGAGGATATGAATTACGATACACCCAGAGGGGAGGAGGGAAAACCAGGGTCAAGGGTGACCATGAATGATGTGCCTCAGAGTCGGCTACACCCAGGCAATGCCGGACATGTTAACTCCCAATAAATCATTTTGAAGTTTTGGAAGTTTGGCTCGAGACTCACGATTTAATTGGAGGTCACTGCGGGAACCCTGACATTATTATTATTTTTAGTGATGTGAGTTATTATGTAGTTATTTTTAGTGATGTTAGTTATCTTTCTGTCCGTTCAACACTCCCTGAGAGAGAAAACTCATAAGAGGAAATGCAGGCCCAGGGAGAACTAGATTAATAGTGGGGATGAAGATGATAAGATGAAGATGATACAACAGAATAACAGATTTGGAAGGGTCCTTGAAGGTCTTCTAGACCAGCCATCTGCTCATGCAGGAAACATGCCATTCTGGACAAAATGGCTGTCCAGTTTCTTCTGGGAAACCTCCAGTGACGGAGAAACACTGTTTAGAATATAGAACTTCCCTCCCTCCCTCCCTTCCTTCCTTCCTTCCCTCCTGTCCTTCCTTCCTTCCTTCCTTCCTTCCTTCTTTCCCTTCCTTCCTTCCTTCTTTCCCTTCCTTCCTTCCTTCCCTCCTGTCCTTCCTTCCTTCCTTCCTCCCTCCCTTCCTTCCCTCCTGTCCTTCCTTCCTTCCTTCCTTCCTTCTTTCCCTTCCTTCCTTCCTTCTTTCCCTTCCTTCCTTCCTTCCCTCCTGTCCTTCCTTCCTTCCTTCCTTCCTTCCTTCCTTCCTTCCTTCCTTCCTTCTTGCCCTTCCTTCCTTCCTTCCTTCCTTCCTTCCCTTCCTTCCTTCCCTCCTGTCCTTCCTTCCTTCCTTCCTTCCTTCCTTCCTTCCTTCCTTTCCTTCCTTCCTCCTTCCCTCCCTTCCCTTTTCTTTCTCATCTATCCCTCTTTCCTTCTTCCTTCCTTCTTTCCCTTCCTTCCTGTCCTTCCTTCCTTCCCTCCTGTCCTTCCTTCCTTCCCTCCTGTCATTCCTTCCTTCCTTCCTTCCTTCCTTCCCTCCCTCCTGTCCTTCCTTCTTTCCCTTCCTTCCTTCCTTCCTTCCCTTCCTTCCCTCCTGTCCTTCCTTCTTTCCCTTCCTTCCTTCCTTCCTTCCTTCCTTCCCTCCTGTCCTTCCTTCCTTCCTTCCTTCTTTCCCTTCCTTCCTTCCTTCCCTTCCTTCCTTCCTTCCTTCCTTCCTTCCCTTCCTTCCTTCCCTCCTGTCCGTCCTTCCTTCCTTCCTTCCTTCCTCCTTCCCTCCTGTCCCTCCTGTCCTTCCTTCCGTCCTTCCTTCCTTCCCTTCCTTCCTTCCTTCCCTCCTGTCCTTCCTTCTTTCCTTCCTTCTTTCCCTTCCTTCCTTCCTTCCTTCCTTCCTTCCTTCCCTCCTGTCCTTCCTTCCTTCCTTCCTTCCCTCCTGTCCTTCCTTCCTTCCTTCCTTCCTTCCTTCCTTCCTTCCTGTCCTTCCTTCCTTCCTTCTTTCCCTTCCTTCCTTCCTTCCCTCCTGTCCTTCCTTCCTTCCTTCCTTCCTTCCTTCCTTCCTTCCTTCCCTCCTGTCCTTCCTTCCTTCCTTCCTTCCCTTCCTTCCTTCCTTCCTTCCCTCCTGTCCTTCCTTCCTTCCTTCCTTCCTTCCTTCCTTCTTTCCCTTCCTTCCTTCTTTCCCTCCTGTCCTTCCTTCCTTCCTTCCTTCTTTCCCTTCCTTCCTTCCTTTCCTTCCTTCCTTCCTTCCTTCCTTCCTTCCTTCCTTCCTTCCTTCCTTCCTTCCTTCCTTCCTTCCTTCTTTCCCTTCCTTCCTTTCCTTCCTTCCTTCCTTCCTTCCTTCCTTCCTTCCTTCCTTCCTTCCTTCCTTCCTTCTTTCCCTTCCTTCCTTCCTTTCCTTCCTTCCTTCCTTCCTTCCTTCCTTCCTTCCTTCCTTCCTTCCTTCCTTCCTTCCTTCCTTCCCTTCCTTCCTTCCTTCCTTCCTTCCCTTCCTTCCTTCCCTCCTGTCCGTCCTTCCTTCCTTCCTTCCTTCCTCCTTCCCTCCTGTCCCTCCTGTCCTTCCTTCCGTCCTTCCTTCCTTCCCTTCCTTCCTTCCTTCCCTCCTGTCCTTCCTTCTTTCCTTCCTTCTTTCCCTTCCTTCCTTCCTTCCTTCCTTCCTTCCCTCCTGTCCTTCCTTCCTTCCTTCCTTCCCTCCTGTCCTTCCTTCCTTCCTTCCTTCCTTCCTTCCTTCCTTCCTGTCCTTCCTTCCTTCCTTCTTTCCCTTCCTTCCTTCCTTCCCTCCTGTCCTTCCTTCCTTCCTTCCTTCCTTCCTTCCTTCCTTCCTTCCTTCCCTCCTGTCCTTCCTTCCTTCCTTCCTTCCCTTCCTTCCTTCCTTCCTTCCCTCCTGTCCTTCCTTCCTTCCTTCCTTCCTTCCTTCCTTCTTTCCCTTCCTTCCTTCTTTCCCTCCTGTCCTTCCTTCCTTCCTTCCTTCTTTCCCTTCCTTCCTTCCTTTCCTTCCTTCCTTCCTTCCTTCCTTCCTTCCTTCCTTCCTTCCTTCCTTCCTTCCTTCCTTCCTTCCTTCCTTCCTTCTTTCCCTTCCTTCCTTCCTTCTTTCCTTCCTTCCTTCCTTCCTTCCTTCCTTCCTCCTTCCCTCCCTTCCATTTTCTTTCCCATCTATCCCTCTTTCCTTCTTCCTTCCTTCTCTTATAACATAGAACAGGGGTCCCCAAAGACTTGTAGATTTCAGCTGAGCTAACAAGGCTGGAGGAGGAATTCTGGGAGTTGAAGCACACACATCTTAAAGTTGCCAAGTTTGGAGACCTCTGACATAGAATAACAGAATTGGAAGGAGACTTGGAGGTTGTCTAGTCCAACCCTCTGCTGAGGCGAAGACCTTATATAATTCAGATTTAGTGTGACTTACAAACTGTGTCGCTTAGCCCCAGGAATTCTGGTTTCGATGATGGATGTAAGGTTGAGGATGCCCTGCCATGCTTAATGACTGGCTTACTTAATGACCACGGGGGTGTCCCGCATAATGACCAGCATGATTTACGGCCATTTTTCCCAAGAGGGAGACTAAAGCCCAAGAAAATTGGCTGGATCCAGGATGGGAATCGTCCCACCCAACACCGCAAAAGTATCTCCTTGGATTTCCTGACCTTCTTTTTGGCGGACACGTAAGGTTTCTGGTAGCAATCCAGCCTGGCTTTCCCTTCGCGGTAAATCAGAGGATAGCGCAGGGCCTGCTCCAAAGCTTGGACGTTCTGTTGGATTCCTGGTTCGAGGCACAAATGGAGAAAGAAAAACACGGATTTCTCCGTTGTCATTTAGGAGGGGAAATCACGAGTTGGTTCTATTCTAAGTCTGGCCCTGATGAGGTTACCAAGTAGGGTGATGAAAGGTCCTCAGGGGAAAGGAAACTCAAGAGTGCACCAAGGAACCTCCAGTCCTTCCCTTCCTTCTCCCCCTCTCTGCAGACCTCCCCCTCCCATCTAGCACTGATGAGGTTCTCTAGTTGGATCAGGAAACGTCTTCAACAAAATCACCAAGCTCAGAGAGGACCAAGGCCCCCACTGTCCTCCTCTTCCTCCTCCTCTTCTCTTCCTTCTCCTCTCCTCCTCTTCCTCCTCTTCCTCCTCTTCTCTTCCTCCTCCTCCTCTTCTCTTCCTCCTCCTCTCCTCCTCCTCCTCCTCCAACCTGCTCTGACCAAGGTTTCATGAGATGCTTATTTCAGCATATGCTTAGTCCAAACAACCCTCTTTTTATTTCAATGCTGGGAATTATGTGCATTCCCAGCTTGTACTGAGCCCCAAATAGTCCCTCGAGATAAGCACCCACCTTTATGTCTTTTGAATTGGCTGCCAGCAACTAAAGTGCCAAATTGACTGTAAAAAGCCAAATGGAGTACAAAGTCCACACAGAGCTTCAAGGATGAATCCAAACAGAGGAAACAAAAGTTGCTTCCTGCAAAGGCTCCTGTCCTTTTGTACTTTCTTTATGTCTTATGGGAAGAGCCAATCATCTCCAAGCCTTCCTCCTGAGTTGTCCCTTTTGACTCAGTTGCTCTCATCTTCTGGTACCTTCTCCCCACTGTCCGATTCCGCTGCCATCTCCGCAGGCTGCCGGTGAACCACAACCCAACCCTCCTTGCATGCCCACCCAGCCACCTGGCAGGGAACTGGTTGCTAAAATTTTTGAAGCCCTCCCCTGCAGGTACACTCCCCCCCTCCACTCCGAAAAGGAGTCCTTCGGAGCCAGCCAATGGGGCAGCCCACCCTCAATGAGCGGCAGGGGGGCTCAACTTACCTTTGGGCTCAACAAAATCTGATCCGGGATCCCCTCCGAGCAGCTCTTCATAACCCTTCAACTTCCCCGGCACGTTGAGGGTGACTTTCCCCAAACTCAAACGGGATCTCCCGGAATCGAGAGATTCCTTGACCTTTGCCCCCAGAGGCAGGAAAGCGCGGGGGTGGGGGGAAAAAAAAGAGATCACGCCAAACTCAGGTTATTTTCGAATGGTACTTTAAAGGAAGGCGTCGAGAGCCTCAGTCCAACTTTCAAGGTCAGAATAACAAAGAATTGGAAGGTACCTCGGAGGTCTTCTAGTCCAACCCCCCCTCTGCTCAAACAGGAAGACCCTCTACCATTCCGGACCAATGGCTGTCCAGGCTCTTCTGGAAAGCCTCCAGGGATGAAGCCCCCACAACTTCTGGAGGAAAACTGTCAGTCATCTTATGTTGCCATCTGAACTCTTTTCTTGGACAATTTTAATGCATTTATTGTCTTTCGGCTTTCTTCTTTTATTATGATATGGTTTTTATTAGACTGCAAGGCATCCCAGAGCCAGGCAATTTAGAGATTGGGGTTTTGTGTAGGCAAGGGTCTTCAAACGTGGCAAGTTTAAGGCTGGTGGACTTCAACTCCCAGAATTCCTGAGCTAACATGACTGGAGGAGGGATTCTGGGAGTTGAAGTCCACAAGTCTTAAAGCTGTTGAGTTTGAAGACCCCTGGTGTAGGGGTTAAAGTGCTGGCTTACAAACCAGAAGACAGGGAGTTCTAGTCCCACCTCAGCCATGAAAGCCAGCTGGGTGACTTTGGGCCAATCACCAGGAGATGGTGAGTTCTAGTCCCGCCTTAGCCATGAAAGCCAGCTGGGTGGGCCAATCACCAGGAGACAGGGAGTTCTAGTCCCGCCACAGCCATGAAAGCCAGCTGGGGGACTTTGGGCCAATCACCAGGAGATGGTGAGTTCTAGTCCCGCCTTAGCCATGAAAGCCAGCTGGGTGGGCCAATCACCAGAAGACAGGGAGTTCTAGTCCCGCCTCAGCCATGAAAGCCGGCTGGGTGACTTTGGGCCAATCACCAGGAGATGGTGAGTTCTAGTCCCGCCTTAGCCATGAAAGCCAGCTGGGTGGGCCAATCACCAGGAGACAGGGAGTTCTAGTCCTGCCTCAGCCATGAAAGCCGGCTGGGTGACTTTGGGCCAATCACCAGGAGATGGTGAGTTCTAGTCCCGCCTTAGCCATGAAAGCCAGCTGGGTGGGCCAATCACCAGGAGACGGGGAGTTCTAGTCCCGCCTTAGCCATGAAAGCCAGCTGGGTGGGCCAATCACCAGGAGACGGGGAGTTCTAGTCCCGCGTTAGGCATGTTTCTCTTAACAACTCTGGCAGGGAAGGTGGTAAAATGGGGCAAAACTCAACTGTCTCGCTTGGCAACAGAGAGATTTTGGGCCTCAATTGCGGTCGTCGATGGAAGACCAGCTGTCATCTGGCATCTCACCGGCTCACCCACCTGAGTTATGAAGATGGGTTCAGTGGTTCCTTCTCTGCTCCTCGTCAGCACCTCCTCCTCCTCCTCTTCCGTGAAAGCATCCTCCTCGGGTTCCGGAGGCAAAGCATAAGATCGGATCTGGGCAAAGAGTTTGTACAGCTCTCCAGAAACCGATCGGGAGGGCAGAACCAACGTTGACCTTCGCGACGAGCATAAATCCTCCGACGTCGGCCTCTCCTCCTGGCCGTATTCCACAAGAGGAGAGTTAGCCAATCCAGGATGTTCCTCTTCTTTGGAAGACTCCAAGAGATTCACATCCTGGAACCCCGAGGTGGAAAGCTGAGGAGGTTCTTCTTGACCTCCATATTCCACCTCCGAAGAAACAGTCGTCAAGACCACCACTGGGATCCTCTGCTGATCCAACTGGCCTTGTGCTAAATCCTCCCTGCTGGGATAGGAGGTGGGCACGGACTCCTGCCGATCTTGATTTTCTGCAGAGGATCCCCTCGACAGGAGATCCTTGTCCACAGAAAGCGATTGGGCAGGTGAAGGAGGTTCACCCAGGTCTTCTTCTTCTTTGAAAGAAGAAGATATCCGCGGTTCGGATCCTTTCTGATCCGGCAAAGACGTCGTAATGGGTGCCGATTGAGTCGCCTCTCCACCAGAAGCAGTGGAGGAAAGAGTCTTGGTTTCTTCTTCTTCTCCTTTTTCTTCTTCTCCATTTTCTTCTTCTTCTCTTCCTCCTCCTCCTCCTTCTGGTTCAACGATCTGAACAACGTCTGACCTATCCTGTTCCTCCGAAGGTGAGTTTGGAGGGGTAAGAGGTTCCAACTGGGTCTCCGGTAGATGTTCTCCTGAAGGTGTCCTCAGGTAAGGTCGGGATTCTGTTCTTTCAGGCTCACACGGGCCTGAGGAAGGTGAGGACAACCCAGGTGGACCTTGCGAAGGCAAACGAGACGGGAGACCTTCTGAAGGGCTCTGTCCCGACCAGGGGGGAGAGGCAGAGGCCTTCCTAGCCAAGATGCGCTCTAAGGAAGACTCCAGCAGAAGATCGCTTCCAAAGGATATTCCCTCCAGGGAGGAGCCAGGGCTGAAGGCTTCGCCATATAAACTGCTCAGTGAGAGGTCAGCGGATCGCTCCTCTGGCCGAAGCGGGGACAGGATGCACTGGTTGGGATCGTAGGACAGTAAAAAAGATTGGCTCCCTTCAACAGCTGGGGAACCGAGTCTTTGGTTGGGATCCAGGTCGGCCCCCGTCCACAGCTGCCAGAACGTGGTCTCCAGAGCCACATCGACCGGCAAGCGCTTCTTATGGATCTTAGGTAGCTTGGATTTAATCTAAATAGAATAGAAATAGAAATAGAATTCTTTTTATCGGCCAAGGGTGATTGGACACACAAGGAATTTGTTTTGGGGGCAAATGCTCTCAGTGTACATAAAAGAAAAGAGACATTCATCAAGAATCATAAGATACAACATTTAGTCATAGGTTACTATAAGCAATCAAAGAACGTACAGGGATGTATGTGTGAATATGGGAGGGGGGTGCATGAACGGGAAGTGCCCGTGGTATTTTGGGTGTGCACGCAATGGGCGCTCGGTGCCGAAAAGGTTCGCCGTCATAGCGCTACAACGTTGATTGGGCACTAAACGAACTGTAGTAAGATCAGGACTACTTCTAAATTTTATTCCCTTTAGCCATCCTAGGTGTCAGCCTCTCCGAACCAATTGGATTAATTCCCCAGCCCTTCCCGATTCCTTCCCACCCCCTGCACCAAGATTAAACAATGTGGACTCCTCCCCAAACTTCTGTTTTAATTAAACTATTTTATACCACCCATTTATAGGGACGCGGTGGCTCAGCGGCTAAGATGCTGAGCGGGTCGATCGGAAAAGGTCGGCAGTTTGGCGGTTTGAATCCCGAGCGCCACGTCACGCAGTTTGCTTCCATTCCTTGTCTCGGCTTCTGCCAACTTAGCTGTCATTGCCCCTGTTGGAATCTGATTCCGAGGGAGAGGTGGAACAGGTGGCAGGGAGTGGGAGTGTGGCTCCAGTGGCTGGGGAGGAAACTGGAGAAGGGCACAGTCCGGCTGGGCATTCAGAGGAAGACCCAGGCCCATCCCCTCTGCATCCTAGGGCATGCAGGAACGCATAAGGGAGCAACGTGAGTTGCATGGTTTATGGGGGAGGAAAGGGCCCTGATCCCCTTCACTGACTGCAGCTGGGAAGACTGTTTAAAAGGGTAAACTGTGCAAGGCAAAGTTGCTGGAAGCAAAGCATGACATTTTTCCAGTTTGTCAAGTCTTATCTGAGTTCTGGTGTCCTCCCAACTGTGTGCGTTTCATTCTCTTTTGACGTCTTCAATCCCTTATCCTGCCCTGTCTCGTTCATTGCTGCAGTTTGGTTTGTGTTGTTTTTTCTTTATCATTTATATGTACTTTGAGTTTGAACGGAATTTCTTCCCTTTGAAAACTGTTTTTGGGAGAGTTTTTTTCTCCAGCCGATGATAACTGGACATTGGGGGCCAAGTTGGAGGAATTAAAGGGACTTCATCTACTTTTGTGACTTGGTTGCTTTTGTGCCATGCCCTTTTGTGTCATCACACTAGCAGCTGGAAAACCTGTAAAAATGCAAGGAGAAAAATAGGCACCCCTTTGGCGGGAAGGGAACAGCGCTCCGTGTGCTTTCGGCAGCGTTTAGTCCTTCCAGCCACAGGACCACGGAGATGTCCTCGGACAGCGCTGGCTCTTCTTTGTGACGGAGATGAGCACCGTCCCCTAGAGCCGGAAACGACGAGCACGGGAACCTTTACCTTTAGGAGGGGAACTTTCACCTTTACCTTACCACCCATTTGTCAAAGTTTGTACCTCCCGGTTGGCTTTGATGGGGATAAAAATGCGGGGCTTCTCCAGCTTGGAAACTTTCTTCCTCACCAACTTAATCCCTAGCTTGTCTTGAAGGAAACTGGTGAGAAGAGGTGGGTCACCTTGGAGGAGAGGGAAGAAGAGGAGAGAAGAAGAGGAGAGAAGAAGAGGAGAGAAAGATCGTTGTTACACCCCTGGGCAAGACAAAAAATGTCTTCTCTCCATTTCCTCGATTGACGCCCCGACGCAAAACAACCATTCCAAGTGACAACAGATCCCCAAAATGGTATTTACGATCTGGAGTCAAAGTTCTGACAGTTGTCCTCCTCCACCCTTGCTGCCCTGCGTTCCCGGGATTGCATTTTGGATGCTCGGCTAACCAACTATCACCACCCCAAAAAAATGTCAATCATGGCCGAACTGGTAGCATAACACTTTGCAGGCCGAAAAAATGGGCCTGTTTCATCACTTCCGGTATTTCTGGAAATACATGAAGTGATGAAACAGGCCCATTTTTCAGCCTGCGGAGCCTGCAGAGGCTTCCCTCAAGCCTCTGGCAGGCCGAAAAAGGCCTGAAAAATCAGCTGGGAGGCGCACGCATGCGCAGTGAGGTAAGTTTGCCTGGGGCTTGCGTGCCATAGGTTCGGCCTTTATGGATATATATAGGGTCTCCTGCTCGAGCAGTGAGCTGGACTAGATGACCTCCAAGGTCCCTCCCAGCTCGATTCTGATCAAAACAGCATGGGAATATAGGCTTTTTAAAGCAATAACTCTGTTTAATCGGACCTTCGTGTGCGTGGACCTGGCACATGCATCTGACAACCCCAGGGAGAACTGCAGGTAGTCCTTGACTTACAACAAATTCCTTTAGTGACTGTTTGAAATGACAAGTGGCACTGGGAAAAAAAAAGTGATTTAGAACTGTTTTTTACACTGGCGACTATCGTAGCCTGCGATCCAAATCCAGACGCTCCTATTTATGCCGGTCCACAATTGACCCATGGAGGGTCACATGATCCCCTTTTTGCGACCTTCTGGTAATGGGGAAACCAGATTCACTTAATGACCATGTGATTAACTTAAGACCTGCGGTGATTCACTTAACGACGGTGGCAAAAAAAAAAAGAAAATTCGTAATACGGAGCCAAAACTAACTTTAACCATTTTCTCATTCAGCAATGGAGGTTTCGGGCTCAGCTGTGGTCATAAGTCGAGGACAACCCATACAGCGATGGACGTCCTTTCCCCAAGATGAAAAGGAACAGATTTTAAGAAGCACCCTGTCATGCCCTTGTTGGAATTGGATTCCAAGGGGGAGGTGGAACAGCAGACAGGGAGTGGGAGTGTGGCACTGGTGGCTGTGGAGGAAACTGGGGAGGGGCACAGTCCGGCTGGGCATTCAGAGAAAGACCCAGGCCCACCCCCTCTTCATCCTAGGACATGCAGGGAGAAACAGATAAGGGAGCAACGTGGGTTATGGGGGAGGAAAGGGCCCTGATTCCCTTCATTAGCTGCAGCTGGGAAAACAGGATAAAGAGGGCGTTTGCCCACAGCATCTTGCTGGAAGCAAAGCGTGCATTATCTTTGTCAAATCTTATCTGAGTCTTGGCATCCTCCCAACTGTGTGTGTTTTGTTATCTTTTGGAAGTCTGCAATTCCTTATCCTGCCCTGTCTCGTTCATTGCTGCAGTGTGGTTTGTGTTGTTTTTTATTTATAATTTAGATGGACTTTGGGTGTGGACTTAATGTCTTCCCTTTAAAAAGCTTTTCTTGGGAGAGTTTTTTTTCTCCAGACGAAGATAACTGGACATTGGGGGCCAAGTTGGAGGGATTAAAGGGACTTTACCTACTTTTTGTAGACTTTGTTGCTTTTGTGCCACGGTCATCATACCCCCTCTCAATTTCCCATAGATTCTTTGCTGCATTTCAGGGGGCAAAAGGCCAAGAGGGACGGTCCCTCCTTTGCCCCAGGGAAGGTGCCCCCACCCCCACCCCATGGCCTCCCGGGCAGGCGGTACCGCTTCTGGAGGTGGTGAACGGGTTGCCGTAAAAGGTGAGCTCCGTCAGGGAGGGGAAGAGAGCCACGGCCAGCAAGTCTTCTTCGTTTTCAATCTGCAAATCAAAAAACGGAGTGGTTGTTCGGGCGGAGGGTGTAGCTGTACTGATGGTGTTAGCTAGTTGGGTCATGAAACGCCTGCAAGAAAACCACCAAGATCAGAGAGCATCAGGGACTCCGCACTTCCTCCTCCTCCTCGCAAACTCCATTCCCTACTAGCGCTGATGAGGTTCCCTAGTTGGGTCATGAAACGTCTTCAAAGGAAACAACCCAGCTCAGAGAACACAAGGATTCCATAGTTCTCCTCTCCCTCTTCTTCTTCTTTTCTTCTTCTTTCTCCTCTTCATCTTCTTCCTCTCCCTCTCTGCATACCCCACTCCCTTCTAGCACTGATGATGTTACCTCGCTGGGTCATGAAACGTCTGCAAGAAAACCACCAAGCTCAGAGAGCACCACAGACTTCAAATTACTACTACTACTACTTCCTCTTCCTCTGCTTCCTCCTCCTCCCCCTTGCAAACTCCATTCCCTTCTAGCCCTGATGTTATTCCCTAGTTGGGTCATGAAACGTCTGCAAGGAAACCACGAAGCTCAGAGAGCACCAAGGACCCTTCAGGATCATGACTTATTTTAAATACAACAAAAGTTTTCCACAGACAAAACCACAACTGCGCCATGAGCTCACACGTGCCAACCCCATTGTGGCCAATCTCCAATCTCCAAAACCCTAAACTCGTTCATAGGACTTCCAATCCCTTGCTAAGTATGTGGACGATACTTGGGAAACAGAGAAAGTCCAGCTGTCTTTGGGACAATCATGACTTGGATAATGGAGCATCTCCAGAGATATTCAGGTTTTCGGCCACTTCCCGGTACCCTGTTGCCCATCCTGTGGTTGCAAAACTGTTGTGGCCCACTGGCGGCTAGCAGAGCTGGCAGCAGAGTTGGACAGTTAATGAGGAGGTTGGGGAGGAACCTGGGCCAGTCGTGGAAGCTGAGGAAGGCTCAGATGAGGGCTCTGTGTCGGAGGCAGCGATGGAGCCAGGGCCGTTTGACAGTTATCAGCTGCCTTTGGAGTCAGAAATCAGTGGGGAAGAAGAACAGCTGGACCCTGTTCCCAGTGGGTGCATGCACAGAGCTGCCAGGAGAAGGGAACAGGAACAAGGGTCAACTCGGAAGTAAAGCCACAGGTGGATGGTGAATGGCCCCTGCCCATAGGGATTAAAAGAGGAGTAAAAGGGGAGGGGGCTTTTGGCAGGAAACAATTTGTTCGTTCCAGCTGTGTGAAGCTCTGTCTGTGCATCTCAGAGATTCTGTGCCGAGTCCTTCCTTGTCAGCACTGCGTTTGGAAATAGTTACTTGCCAGCTCTCCAAGCTAGATGAGATCTGTGCTCTCAAATCACACCCTTGAAAGGCTGTGGGCCAGACTGTTGGCTGAAGGTGAAAGCAAGAAGCTCACCTTCGTTTCATAAAAGGGGGTTTGCCTGGACAAAGAGTCAGCTTAGTGCTTTTTGGGGAAGCCGAGGTCAGAACAAAAACATCAATCTGGGTTGGAATAGCATCTAAAGAAGACCCCGGTCACCTGATTGTTGGCGAGGCTGAGAAATCTTAGCTCCGGCAAGGGAAGGAGGAACTCGGTGGTGACATTGGGACAGGGGGCCTTGGAATCTTCCAGAGGTGAAGGAGGCCTTTCCTGAAAGAAAGACAAGAAGAACAGAACCTGCAGACACTGGAACAATCACTTGCTGAAGAGGTCACCCAACCCCAACCCCCCCCCCCAAAAAAAATCCTTTTTCTACTCAGGGACAACCTGCTCAGGCCTCATCCATCTATCTATCTATCCATCCATCTATCGAGATCGATCCACCCATTTATCTACATGTATCCATTCATCCATCCATCCATCCATCTATATCTATCTATCTATCTATCTATCTATCTATCTATCTATCTATCTATCCATTCATCCATCTATATCTATCTATCTATCTATCTATCTATCTATCTATTCATTCATCCATCTCTATCTATCTATCTATCTATCTATCTATCTATCCATTTATCTATCTATCTATCCATCCATCCATCCATCCATCCATCCATCCATCCATATCTATCCATTTATCAATCTATCTATCCATCCATCCATCCATGACATAGAATCTAAGGGCTGGAAGGGGCCTTGGAGGTCTTCTAGTCCAACCCCACCCCCGGATCGAGCCAGGAATCCTTATATCATCCTGGATGAATAGTCGTTTATTTTTTTCTCCCAAAAGCCTTCAGTGATAGAGCGATCAAAACATCTATATCTGTCTGTCTATCAGTTTATATCTATCTATCTATTTATCTATCCTACCATTTATCTATTTATCAATCCATCCTATATCTAATCATTCCATCTATCATTTCATATATCCATATATCATCTATCCATCTATCTATCTATCCATCCATCCATATCTATCTATCTATCTATCTATCTATCTATCTATCTATCTATCTATCTATCTATCTATCTATCCATTCATTCATCCATCTATATCTATCTATCTATCTATCTATCTATCCATCATCTATCCATCCATCCATATCTATTTATCTATCCATCCATCCATCCATCTGTATCTATCCATTTATCTATCTATCTATCTATCTATCCATCCATCCATCCATGACATAGAATCTAAGGGCTGGAAGGGGCCTTGGAGGTCTTCTAGTCCAACCCTTTGCTCAAGCAGGAGACCCTGTACCATTTTAGACCAATGGCTGTCCAGTCTCTTTTTGAAAGCCTCCATTACAGGTAGTCCTCGACTTACAACAGTTCATTTATTGATCCTTTGAAGTTACAACAGCACTGAAAAAAGTGACCTTATGCTCATTTTTCACACTTAACAACCGTTGTAGCATTCCCCCGTGGTCACGTGACCAAAATTCAGGTGGCTTAGCAACTGACTTATATTTATGACGGTTGCAGAGTCCCCGGGGGGGTTACATCATCCCCTTTGGCAACCTTCGAACAAGCCAAGTCAACGGGGAAGTCAGATTCGCTTAACAACTGGATGACTCACTTAACAACTTCATTGATTTACTTAATAAATGGGGTGGGAAAAGTCGTAAAATGGGGCAAAGCTCACTTAACAAATTTCTCCCTTAGCGACATAACTGTGGTGACCCAAAGGGGCGTGGCACAAAGGCAACAAAGTCACAAAAATATGTAAAGTCCCTTTAATTCCTCCAACTTGGCCCCCAATGTCCAGTTATCATCGGCTGGAGAAAAAAACTCTCCCAAGAAAAGCTTTTAAAGGGAAGAAGTTCCATTCAAACTCAAAGTACATATAAATTATAAATAAAAGCCAACACAAACCACGCTGCAGCAATTAACGAGACAGGGCAGGATAAGGAGTTGCAGACTTCAAAAGATAACGAAGCACAGAGTTGGGAGGACGCCAGAACCCAGATAAGACTTGACAAACCAGAATAATTTCAGGCTTTGCTTCCAGCAACTTTGCCATGCGCAGTTTGCCCTTTTAAACAGTCTTCCCAGCTGCAGCCAATGAAGGGGATCAGGGCCCTTTCCTCCCCCATAAGCCACACAACTCAAATTGCTCCCTTCTGTTCCTCCCTGCATACCCTAGGATCTTCCTCTGAATGCCCAGCTGGACTGTGCTCTTCTCCAGTTTCCTCCCCAGCCATCGGAGCCACACTCCCATTCCCTGTCGGCTGTTCCATCTCTCCCTCGGAATCAGACTCCAACAGGGGCATGAGAATTACTTTGGGGCTCAATTGTTCTCACTGTCAGGAAGTTTCTCATTGAGTTAATGAACATGAATGGATTCATTAACATGAATTGATCCTTGATTATACTGCCCTGCTCTGCAATTGCAATTTTAGTATTCACTTTCCCCGCCTACTGCAATTCTTTGGGAACAGGGATGGCTTCCATTTTGTTTCCACCACCCAAAAGGAACCGGATGTCCCTGGCCAAATTGGCCACCATGCCACATTCCTGTTGTGAGCCACAAAAGGCACAGAGAAGAATCTTGAAGCCAAGGAAGCCTTACCTGAGCCGTTTCTTCTGGAGGTCTGGCCTGAAAGACGACCTCTGTTGAAAACCACAAATAACCATAAATAAGGTCAGGGTGGCTTGCAAGGGGAAGGCAGTCGCCCCTAAGATGCCAACAAGGCTAAACGCATTTTGGATCTTGGCTGAGAGGACTTCTGAGGAGGTTTGCAAATCCTGGGATTAGGGCTCCTTCTCCCCTTGTTGCCCTCTGCAGCACGTCTTTCTCCTTCTCATCCGTTTGACTGTCTATAACTATCTACCTATCCCCTCCTACCTATCTATCATTATCTATCTATTTATCTATCTATCTATCCATCCATCCATCCATCCATCCATCCATCCACCTATCTATCATCTTTATCTATCTACCTACCTACCATCTATCATTATGGATCTATCAACCATTATCTATCTATCCATCTATCATCTATACCTACTTACCTACGTATCATCTATCATTATCTATCTATGTATCTATCATTTATCTATCATTATCTATCTATCATCTACCTACCCACCCATCTACCTACCTAAGTATAATCTATCTATGTGTCATCTATCTATCTATCTATCTTTATCTATCTAACTATCTATCAACCATTATCTATCTATATATCCATCTATATCTACCTACCTACGTATCATCTATCATTATCTATCTATGTATCTATCATTTATCTATCATTATCTATCTATTATCTACCTACCTACCCACCCATCTACCTACCTAAGTATAATCTATGTGTCATGTGTCTTATCTATCTATCTATCTATCTATCTATCTATCTATCTATCTATCTATCTATCTTATCTATCTACCTACATACCATCTATCATTATGGATCTATCAATCATTATCTATCTATATATCCATCTATCATCTATATCTACCTACCTACGTATCATCTATCATTATCTATCTATGTATCTATCATTTATCTATCATTATCTATCTATCATCTACCTACCTACCCATCTACCTACCTAAGTATAATCTATGTGTCATGTATCTTATCTATCTATCTATCTATCTATCTATCTATCTATCTATCTATCTATCTATCTATCTCTACCATTACTCTTTTTCCTTTGTTATCTATCTATCTATCATCTATCTATCTATCTATCAATATCATCTATCTATCTATCTATCTATCTATCTATATCTGCATAAACAGAGGGATACAAAATCGAGATCACATGCAGTGATAGTCCTGGAACTTTATAAGGCCTTGGTAAAGCCACACTTGGAATCCTGCATCCACTTTTGGTCACCATGATGTAAAAAAGACATTGAGACTCT
The DNA here is from genome assembly GCA_033807585.1 of Hydrophis major. NCBI lineage: Eukaryota > Metazoa > Chordata > Lepidosauria > Squamata > Elapidae > Hydrophis > Hydrophis major. The sequence continues at coordinate 507,936 of CM066332.1, forward strand.
GGGAGGAGTGCAGAGAAGAGCAACAGTGAAGATTAGGAGACCGGAGGCTGAAACATATAAAGAACAGTTGCTGGATCTGGGAAGGTCTAGTTTAATGCAAAGATGGACAAAAGGGGGGACATGATAGCCGCCTTCCAATATCTCAGGGGCTGCCCCCAAAGAAGAGAGGGGAGTCAAGCTCTTCTCCAAAGCACCAGAGGGCAGGACAAGAAGCAACGGATGGAAACTCATCAAAGAGAGAAGCAACCTAGAACGAAGGAGAAATTTCCTGACTGTGAGAACAACCAACCAGTGGAACTCCTTGCCTCCAGATGTTGTAAAAGCTCCAACACTGGAAGTTTCTAAGAAGAGACTGGATAGTCACTTTTCTGAAATGATAAGAGTCTCCTGCTTGATACAGACACAGATTAACAGAGATCAGAGGACTGGACTAGAAGACCTCCAAGGTCCCTTCCAATTCTGTTCTGTTCTGTTCTATTCTATTCTATTCTATTCTATTCTATTCTATTCTATTCTATTCTATTCTATTCTATTCTTCTATTCCATTTCTCATTCCAATATTCTCTTCTCTTCTCTTCTCTTCTCTTCTCTTCTCTTCTCTTCTCTTCTCTTCTCTTCTCTTCTCTTCTCTTCCCTTCCCTTCCCTTCCCTTCCCTTCCCTTCCCTTCCCTACTCTACTTTATTCTATTTTACTCTACTCTACTCTATATTCTCCTCTATATTCTGTTCTAGTCTATTGTGTTCTGTTCTGTTCTATTCTAATTCTAATTCTATCTCTATCATCCATCCATTCCATAGTTTAACTTCTATCTCATCTATCCGTCCGTCCGTCCATCCGTCCATCCATGCATCCAGAGAACAACCAAGCTCAGCTGGGCGCAAGCCCACAGTTCTCCTTCTACCTTCTCCACTTCACAAACCCCGCTCCCCTTCCAGCACTGATGATAGTACATAGCTTGGTAATGACATGTCTGCGAGAAAAAGCACCCAGCTCAGAGAACACCACAGACCCCACTAAAAGGCGCAGGATTCAACCCTGCTTAAAGGGAAGGCCTTGCCAAAATTTTAAAAGTGGAATGCATGGCTAGATGGTAAAGACATGGTAAAGAAATAGATTAATAAGCCTTACAATAAAAGTTAATAGATTGATATAGAATACAATATAAAATATATATCCATTGGATGAATGTATAAGATTAAATTATAGTGAAATTTAGAATATCTCGTATAAAATGATGGAAAAATAGTTTAGTCAAACGAATGTTTAATCATTGATATGACATAAGTACAAGCTAGATTGATAAGGTGAGAATTTATGTAACTTGTGAGTAATGGTAAAAAAAAAAAAGGATAGCACAAGGTCCTCAAACTTGGCAACTTTAAGGCTTGTGGACTTCAACTCCCAGAACTCTCCAGCCAGCTATTATGGGAGTTGAAGTCCACAAACCTTAAAGTTGCCAAGTTTGGGGACCTCTGCCTTAATAACAGGGGGTGGATAAAACGTTTTTCCATCACTTTGAGATGGTTCCCAGTGAAGGAAGAAAGAAATGCATCCCACCCTGAGTAAGGAAGTATTATATTTACAACTGAAAGGAGGCCCTACCTACCTGTCTTGTCTGGATCCTGGGTGTTTTGGGTTATAATGTAACTGTACTGCTGGTTTAGCCTCGGGGACTGATCCTGGTGTGACTTTTGGGGAGATTTTTTCCGGCAACGTAAGCCTTCCCGGATCCCTGACTTTGCTGATAAAGGATGGATGGAGAAGTGATCCTGGCCCAAGTAATGGAGATACGGCACCTCTTTAATCCCGTTTTTGTCCAAGTTCAGCTGCTTTAGCCTAAGGAGAGAAAAAATATCAGTTCACGGTTTATTACGCCGCAGCAAATTTGGCGGGCAAACCGTTAGCGCCGTCTGCCATCTCTCATCTCTTGCAGAAAGCTCGAAAATTATGTGGAAGTCATTCCATTGGCGGGCACCAGCATGGGAAAGTCGGTAGAGGTGAGGAGTGGGATTCTACCTGGTCGGTCCAGCTCTACAGAACCGCTTGTTATGATTCTGCCCAGTTTGGAGAACCAGAAAATCACGCCACTGGCTGGCCTTGCCTCTCTCCGCCCACTCACCTGGCATGTGCACCATCAAACTTGCCTGCTAAGTTGCTATTTTAACCCTAACCCTAACCCTAACCCCAGGGATTTTTAAACAGTATATAAAAGAAGACACGAGAATATTTGAAGAAAAATGAAAGAAATTGAGACATGAATAGAAAATATGTATAAGGGTGAAGAATGTAAGAATGTTTGAGAAAACGTACAGAAATTATAAACATAATGATATGATATGAAATTGAATGTGAAAGATGAATATGTCACTAAAGTCATGTTTCTCTGGAAATGTAAAAATCTGGAAACCACTCTGTTCAATAAAAGAGATGTTTTTTGAAATATAAAAATAAAAAACTTTTTACCAAAAAAAAAAAATACAGAATAAGAGACTTGGAAGGGACCTTGGAGGTCTTCTAGTCCAACCCATTGCATAAGCAGGAGACCCTATAACAGAGGTCTTCAAACTTGGCAACTTTAAGACTTGTGGACTTCCAACTCCCAGAATTCCTGAGCTAACATGACTGGAGGAGGAATTCTGGGAGTTGAAGTCCACAAGTCTTAAAACTATCAGGTTTGGAGACCTCTGGTCTATCTCATCTATCTATTGATCTATCTTCTATCCATTCTCTATCTATCTATCTATCTATCTATCTTCTATCTATCTATCTATCTATCTATCTATCTATCTATCTATCTTCTATCTATCTATCTATCTATCTCTCTCTCTCTCTCTCTCTCTCTCTCTCTCTCTCTATCTATCTATCTATCTATCTATCTATCTATCTATCATCTGTCTGTCTGTCTGAAGGGTCTTCAAACTTGACAGCTTTAAGACTTGTGGACTTCCAACTCCCAGAATTCCTGAGCTAACATGACTGGAGGAGGAATTCTGGGAGTTGAAGTCCACAAGTCTTAAAACTATCAGGTTTGGAGACCTCTGGTCTATCTCATCTATCTATTGATCTATCTATCTTCTATCCATTCTCTATCTATCTATCTATCTATCTATCTATCTATCTATCTATCTATCTATTATCTATCTATCTATCTATCTATCTATCTACTATCTATCTATCTATCTATCTATCTATCTATCTATCTTCTATCTATCTATCTATCTATCTATCTATCTATCTATCTATCTATCTTCTATCTATCTATCTATCTATCTATCTATCTATCTATCTATCTACCTACCTACCTACCTACCTATCATCTATCTATCTATCATCTGTCTGTCTGTCTGAAGGGTCTTCAAACTTGACAGCTTTAAGACTTGTGGACTTCCAACTCCCAGAATTCCTGAGCTAACATGACTGGAGGAGGAATTCTGGGAGTTGAAGTCCACAAGTCTTAAAACTATCAGGTTTGGAGACCTCTGGTCTATCTCATCTATCTATTGATCGATCTATCTTCTATCCATTCTCTATCTATCTATCTATCTATCTATCTTCTATCTATCTATCTATCTATCTATCTATCTATCTATCTATCTTCTATCTATCTATCTATCTATCTATCATCTATCTATCTATCTATCTATCTATCTATCTACCTACCTATCATCTATCTATCTATCTATCTAATCTATCTATCTTCTATCTATCTATCTATCTATCTATCTATCTATCTATCTATCTATCTATCTACCTACCTACCTACCTATCATCTATCTATCTATCTATCTATTATCTATCTATCTATCTATCTATCTATCTATCTATCTACTATCTATCTATCTATCTATCTATCTATCTATCTATCTATCTACTATCTATCTATCTATCTATCTTCTATCTATCTATCTATCTATCTATCTATCTATCTATCTATCTATCTACTATCTATCTATCTATCATCTATCTATCTATCTATCTATCTATCTATCTATCTACCTACCTACCTATCATCTATCTATCTATCATCTGTCTGTCTGTCTGAAGGGTCTTCAAACTTGACAGCTTTAAGACTTGTGGACTTCCAACTCCCAGAATTCCTGAGCTAACATGGCTGGAGGAGGAATTCTGGGAGTTGAAGTCCACAAGTCTTAAAGCTGTCCAGTGTGAAGACCTCCCCTGCCCTCGACCATGTCAGACAAATGGCTGTCCAGTCTCTTCTTAAAAACCTCCAGTGTTGCACCCACAACTTCTGAAGTCAACTTCTCTTCCACTGGTGAATTCTTCTTGCTGTCAGGAAATTCCTCCTTAGTCCTAGTTTGCTTCTCTGCTTGATCATTTTCCGTTCGAAAAGCTCTTTGTTAGGGTTCTTTAAGAGGATACAAAGTGGTCCAATCTCGCCTACCTTCGAAGATTGGCCAAACTGAGGAAGACGCTCGAGTCGGAGAGTTGATTGTCATCTAGAAGCAAGACCTCTAATGCTGGGAACCTCGGGCAGTTACGGCTGTTGACGAAAAGAGAAAATAGCTCCTGGCCACTTTAATCCTATCTCTGCTGTTTCTCCTGCCTGCCTGCCTTCCCTTTTCCTTTCTCACCTCCTGTTTCTTGGGGGAACCGAGACAAACATCGGTCAGAATATTCATGAACTGGCAGAGACATGGTTAACAAAGTCAGCCAATGAGAGCTGAATTGGGGGCTGAGAGTCTGAGTGTGGCTTAGCTTGGGATGCTCAGTGCTATTTATGTTTTGCTTGTAACATTTTTCAAGGTTGGAAGAAACCACTGGTTCTTCAATATTTCATGATGTATATAAAGAAGTAAAGGAAGCCTGCAAAAATCAATCATCTGTGCATTTTCTAGACTTGAATTTCTGCTGCAAACTCTCACAAAAATCCTTGTTTCATCTCCAGAGGAAAACTCACTCAAATCCAAACAGGAATTCTGGGTCGCATGGAAAACTCTCCTGTGGATGTCTACCTCCTTCTCTTTGCTGTCATGGGAGAAGATAACTTTGGTGCTCTTGGAGCTTGGCGGTTTTCTTGCAGACGTTTCCTGACCCAACTAGGTGACATCATCAGTGCCGAAAGGGCATGGGGTTTGCAGGGAGGAGGAGGAGGAGGAGGAGGAGGAGAAGGAGGAGGACAATGACTGTGGAGATCTTGGTACTCTCTGAACCTGATCATTTTCTCACAGATGCTTCATAGCCCAACAAGGTAACACATCCTGATCCTTTCCAAGCCTATGATTCAGATAGATAGATAGATAGATAGATAGATAGATAGATAGATAGATAGATAGATAGATAGACAGACAGACAGACAGACAGACAGACTGATAGATAGATAGATAGATAGATAGATAGACAGACAGACAGACAGACTGACAGACAGACAGATAGATAGATAGATAGATAGATAGATAGATAGATAGATAGACAGACAGACAGACAGACAGACAGACTGATAGATAGATAGATAGATAGACAGACAGACAGACAGACAGACTGACTGATAGATAGATAGATAGATAGATAGATAGATAGATAGATAGATAGATAGATAGATAAATAATAGGTAGATGAGAGAGATGATAGGTAGATGATGATAGATAGATAGACAGACAGATGATAGATAAGATATATGGATGGATGGATGGATGGATGGGTAATAGGTAGATGAAAGAGAGATGATAGGTTGATGATAAAGATAAATAGGTAGACAGACAGATGATAGATTAGATGGATGCATGGATGGATAAATGGATGCAAGGGTGGATTCTACCAGTTCAGACTGGTTCTATAGAACCGGTTGTTATGATTCTGCACAGTTCAGAGAACTGGCAAATCGTGCTGCTGGCTGGCCCCAACCCTCTTTGCCTGTCCCTCCCCCTTTTTAAAATAAAAAAATTCAATATTTACATATTTATATTTACATACAAGCCATGCCCAGCCAGTCACATGACCACCAAGCCACACCCATAAATTAGTCACACCCACAGAACCAGTTGTTAAGAAATTTGAATCCCATCCCTGGATGGATGGATGGATGGATAGATGGTGTCAACTATAACACGTGTATACAAAATGTTTTATGAGTTGACATATGGACATATGGATGATAGGTAGA
>CM066332.1:521557-566557 GCA_033807585.1 Hydrophis major
AAAACCCCCAACCAAAGTACAACATCCACACAGAGCTTCAAGGTCTAATCTGAACACAGCAAACAAAGTTGCTTCCTGCAAAGGCTCCTGTCCCTTTGCACTTCCTTTATACCTTATGGGAGGGGCCAATCATCTCCAAGCCTTCCTCCTGAGTCGCCCCTTTTGTTTTAACTCTTCTGGCCTTCTGGCAGCTCTACGCAAGCGCTCACTGGGAACAGCCTCCCGCTGTTCCTCTGCCTCACTCCAGATTCTGGAGGCTCTGGCAACAGCGCCCCACTCCCAGATGGTCCTGGCCCCATCTCTGCATCGTACGCAGGACCCTCATCCGAGCCCTCCCCAGACTGGTCCCTGTTCTTCCATGCTGTCCAATTCTGCTGCCGTCTGCACAGGCTATCGGCAAACCACAACCCCACCCAGGAGAAAAAGAAAGTGAGCCAAGCCACCCAGAATGCAATCTGTAAGGGCCCAGGTTCCTCTGTATCCCAACCTCTTGAAGCAAAGAGATGTTGCAGGTTCGAATGCCTACGCACCAAGGCAAAGTTCTGGTGGCTGATATTCACGGAGCACAAATCCGAAGGTTTTTCCACATGGTGGAGCTTCATCTGGAAATCGCAAGCCAGAGAAAGGGAAGGTCAGTCAAGCAAAAACGGGAAAGTCGAGTCGCTACCACCGAACCCAATTTCCTATGCATTGGCAATACAAGAATACTCTGTATCAAGGCAAGGTTGGAACCTAAGTAGCTATGATGATTAGAATAATTAGTAAACGATCTATCAGACAAGAGGATTGTAAACGGTGAAGTTACACTTATACATATATAACAATTGTAATGCCAGAACGGCTGCACCATGTGGTGTTATTATAATAAGGAAGGAAGGAAGGAAGGAAGGAAGGAAGGAAGGAAGGAAGGAAGGAAGAAAGAAAGAAAGAAAGAAAGAAAGAAAGAAAGAAAGAAAGAAAGAAAGAAAGAAAGAAAGAAAGAAAGAAAGAAAGAAAGGAGGGAGGAAGGAAGGAAATAAGGAAGGAAGGAAATAAGGAAGGAAGGAAGGAAGGAAGGAAGGAAGGAAGGAAGGAAGGAAGGAAGGAAGGAAGAAAGAAAGAAAGAAAGAAAGAAAGAAAGAAAGAAAGAAAGAAAGAAAGAAAGAAAGAAAGAAAGGAGGGAGGAAGGAAGGAAATAAGGAAGGAAGGAAATAAGGAAGGAAGGAAGGAAGGAAGGAAGGAAGGAAGGAAGGGAAAGGAAAGAAAATGTAATACAGAAATGCTTCATAAACAGTTTAATATCACCACCAACAAAAGAATATTCTGTAAAATGGGTCCATGTGTTTGTGTGTGTGTGTGTGTGTGTGTTTCCATCCGTTGCTTCTTGTCCTGTCCTCAGGAACTTTGGAGAATAGCTTGACTCCCTCTTCTTTGGGGCAGCCCCTGAGACATGGGAACACTGCTATTATGTCATCCTTCTTTTCATTAAATTAGATCTATCCAATTCCCGCAACTGTTCTTTGCATGTTAATCTGTCGTTTAATCAGAATACAGAATGCCAGAGTTGGAAAGGACCTTGTAGGTCATCTAGTCCAACCCCCCGCCCAAGCGGGAGACCCTACACCATTTCTGACAAATGGCAGTCCAATCTCTTCTTGAAAGTCTCAACTGATGACACTCCCACAACTTCTGAGGACAACTTCTGTTCCATGAGTTGATTGTTCTCCCTGTCAGAAAGTTTCTCCTCATTTCCAGGTTAAATCGCTCCTTGTTCTGTTTCCATCCATTGTTCCTTGTCTGGCCTTCAGGAGCTTTGGAGAATAGCTTGACCCCCTTCCTCCTCCTCTCTGGGGCAGCCCCTCAAATATTGGAAGGCTGCTCTCCTGTCTCCCCTGGTCCTTCTCCTCACCAGACTAGCCAGACCAGACTCTTTCTAAAGTCAGCTTTGGAAGCCATACTGAGATTCGATGCTTCCACGCTGCCACAAGCCTGAGGAAGTAGGAGATGGGAGGAGGGGGGGGGGGATTCAGTTGAGGAGCTCTGAGTAGACAAAATCAATTCCTTTGTTAATTCGATGTAGTTTTACATCGTGGCAACCAAAACTGGACGCAGGATTCCAAGTGTGGCCTCACCAAGGCCTCATAAAGTGGTAACAACACTTCATATAACCTCGGTTCAGAGGGTGAAGGGTTGAGGGAACTGGGCATGTCTGGTCCAGGGTCTCCCAATTGGTGGACTTCAACTCCCAGAATTCCCCTGCCAGCTTGGGGAAATCTGGCTGCAGTCATTCAGTGAACCTGGGTTTGAGTTTGCTTGTCAGAAGGTCGCCAAAAGGGACGACGTAATCCTGCGACCGCCATAAATATGAGTCAGTTGTTGCAAAGCCTCTGAATTTTGATTGCATGACCGGGGGGGGGGGGATGCTGCAACGGTCATAAGTGTGAAAAATAGGCACCTTTTTCCAGTACTGTTGTCCTCAAAGTGCTTTTTTCCCATTTGGACTTTCTTGGCTTTTTCTTCCTTGAAGACATTTCACTTCTCCTCCCAGAAGCTTCTTCAGTTCTGACTGAATGGTGAGGGAACGAGGAACTCCAATGGACGTTCAGTGCGCCGTTTGCAACTTCAAATGGTCACTAAACGAACGGCTGTAAGTCAAGGATGTCTCGTATCTACGCTCCTGCTAGCCACTTTCTGCTCAAACCTCAAACCCTCATGAAGCTCCTTGACCTTTGTCCTTCCAAGATCTTAAGACACCTAGTGTTGTGGGGCTGGAAAGGGACCTAAAGGTCATCTAGTCCAACCCTCTGCAATGGGCAGGAGAGCCAAGCAACGCAACAAAGAAAGACCACACTCACCAGCCGGGCCCCATTGAGTACTTTCTCTGGCCTGGGGCACTGGGCTTTCCGCAAATACTCTTGCCAGCTCTCCTCGACAACACTCGAGCCAAACAGCCATTCGACCTTCATTTTCTCCATGTTATGACGAGCCACCTGCCAGTGACCGGCTCCTGGAGCAATATGGGCAGAAACAAAAACCAGGTGCACCCAGTTAGGAGAACTCAACTAAGATACGTTCAGTTTACTTTATGGTCCTGGCACCTCGTACAATGAAATCAAACCCCCTCTTTAGTGCACATCATGACCATGAAAATAAACACAAAAGCCCATCCTTCCCATTCTATACATTGAATGGAAAACCCATAACACCACACCAACACTGCACTATACAGTAGAATTCAACAGAGCTCCTGCCCTGGGATAGAAGCTGTTTTTCAGCCCATTTGTCCTTATTTTTATTATCCTGTACTGTCTGCCAGATGATAATAGTTCAAAAATAGGATGCCCAGGATGAGATGGATCCTTGATGATGTTTTCAACTTTCTTAAAGCTCTTCCAAAGAGGGGAGAGGGCAATTGCATTGTATACAATTGATATTGCGTTAATATTGCACTATACAGTGCAATTCAACAGAGTTTCTGCCCTGGGATAGAAGCTGTTTTTCAGCCTGTTTGTCCTTGTTTTTATTATTCTGTACCGTCTGCCAGGTGGTCATAGTTCAAAATAAGGGGGATGCACAGGACAAGACGGATCTTTGGGGATGTTTTGAGCTTTCTTAAGGCAGCGGGAGCTATAAAGCTCTTCCACGGAGGGGAGAGGGCAACCCATGATCCTCTGGGCAATGACATTAACCCTTTGGAGTGCTATCCTATGTGCCCCTGTACAATGGGCAAGCCCCACACAGATGGGCAGTAAGCTAAGATACTCTCTATGGGGCAGCGGTAGAAGGTCACCAGCAGTTTTCCATTCGGTTGTTGTTTCCTGAGAAGCCTCAGGTAGTCTAATCTCTGCTGGGCCCTTTTGACCAGGGCTGCAATATGAGCCCCCCAAGTCAGGTCCTCTTTTAAGGTGAACTGTAAACCCCTTTAGCCTAGTGGTTAAACCAGGAGATGGTGAATTCTAGTTCTGCCTTACCCGTGAAAGCTTGCTGGGTGATTTTGGCCCAATTATCAGGAGATGGTGAGTTCTAGTCCTGCCTTTGCCATGAAAGCCAACTGGGTGACTTTGGAACAATAGCTAGGAAACAGTGAGTTCTAGTTCTGCCTTAGCCATGAAAACCGGCTGGATGACTTTGGCCAATCCCCAGGAGACGGTGAGTTCTAGTCCTGCCTTAAGCATGAAAGCTCAGAGAACATGAAAGATCCCACAGTTCAACCTTGAGCTACAAATCCTCTCTTCTGTGGAAATCTTTTCCTAAACCTCTCCAGAAAGATTGCAGCAAAAGGGAGTAGAGGGGAGATTCACACAACAGGTTGCCACTTCGCTGCACAACTGGGCGAGCTTTTCATTGCCTCAAGGTTTTGAGAGGGTGACAGGTTACAAACTGGGAGCCCTACTCTAGAAAGACAAGCAGGGCCACTTTGGGGAGGCCTTTCAAGGATTCTCTATTTTTTTCCAGCTGCAAAGATCCTTAACCCTTCCCCAGATCTTAAAAACTGCATATCCGAACACGTTACCTTCTTCATAACGAGGCTGCAAAAGGCTTTTAGCTGGAAAGCAGTTGGTCGGGTAACACTGTCCATCATCCAGCTTATAAAAGGCTGCCATGGTCTTCCTTCAGCCCTTAAGGCAAAGCAAAATGTTAATTAAAACCTGGCCATCTGTCAGAAAACAGTGCAGGGGGTAGGACTAGATGGGCCTACAAGGTCCCTTCCAACTGTGATGATCTGTTATTTGTTAAGCAGAGTCCACTGGGTTAGGGTTATCCGCTGCAGGGATTCACTTAACCGAGGCAAGAAAGGTCAAATGGGAGCATTGCTTTCTTGAGCAGGGGGGTGGGACTAGACGACCTCTAAGGTCCCCCCCCAACTCTGGTATTTGTCCCCCTTTGCAAATTTTTTAAAAATAAAATAACAGGTCTTTTGCAATCCCTGTTTTTTCCAGGGGAGACCCCCAGGGGTGGTATTTTACCAGTTCGCACCTATTCGCTAGAACTAGTTGTTAACCTTCTAAGCAGTTCGGAGACCTGGTTGTTCAGAAGAAATTACAGGGCTAATCCTGTAAGGAAGCCAGGAAGGAAACATTATGGAGTTGCTTACAGAAACTGCCTCTCCGTTAACCCTTATTACATTCTGGGCAGGACTAGATTTCCTGTCTCAGGAACCTTTCCAGAGGTTCTTTTCCTCCTTTGCTGGTACTTGGCTTGTGTGGAGGGACCATTCAAAGTTACAATGGCATTGACAAAAGTGACTTACGACCGTTTTTCACACTTATGACTGTTGCAGCATCCCCACGGTCACGAGAGGCCAGGCAAAGAGATGCGTGCCTCAATGTGAGTGATGTTGAGTTGGCCCACGCCCAGCCAATAACATGACTGCCAAGCCACGTCCACCCAGTCACATGACCACCAAGCCACGCCCAGAGAACCAGTTGTTAAAACATGTGAATCCCACCCCTGGATAACCCCCCCCCATGTCACTGCTTAACCAAGCAGCTAGGCCTCTGTGACATGGCCCAGAGGGACCCTTCTCAGCAGGCCCTCAGGAGACCCCTCCCCCCTAAGGAGACCACCACCTGCCCAGACCAGCAATGCGAGTGACGCATGGCGACGTGAGGATACAAGTCAACGTGAAACGTTGCTGCGACGTCCCGCTCCAATGGCAGCCACCAGAGACCTCGTCGCCCCCTTCACGGAGCACTGCAAATGCCTCTTACAAAGTAAGCAGAGGGTCATGGGAGTTATCGGTGGCAGGGGGGGGGATGGGACGACAACCAGGAGGGGGAATTTATTACCATTCAAATCCCAGGCTTAGAAATCCCGAGATTTTAAACCCCCCCTGTTCCATTCCTTCTGCTTCCAATCAGTTCAAAGAAGCTGGGCTAAGAGAGAATAAAGGCTGGTAGCGTTCCTTGAGGTCATCTAGTCCAACCTGCCCCCAACCCCTTGGGGGTAGGCACCTCCAAATTAAACCATCTCAGGGTTTTATTTCTGGGCTGCTAAGAGCAACACTTAAATGGATTCAAGCAGCATTCTTTCTCGTTATTACTTTTTTAAAAGGGGTTATAGGTAGTCCTTGACTTACCAACCACAATGGAACCCCAAAAAAATTCCGTTGCGAAGTGAGACAGTTGTTAAGTGATTTTGGCTCTCGGCACCCGCTTTGGCACAGTGTCCTATGTCGTTTTGTAAACTCCTACATCTTCTTTTTAAAAAGACAACAATAAAGAGTAGAATAGAATAAGAATGAATAGAATAGAATAAGAATAAATAGAATAAGAATGAATAGAATAGAATAGAATAGGAGAGAATAGAATGAAATAGAACAGAACAAAACAGAACAGAATTCTTTATTGGCCAAGTGCGGTTGGACACACAAGGAATTTGTCTTTGGTGCAAATGCTCTCAGTGTCCATAAAAGAAACGAGACATTCTCCAAGAGTCCAGAATCACCAGGTACAACACTTAATGATGGTCATAGGGTGCAATAAGCAATCAAGTCCTACTAGGAAACAGCTGCTTTAAAAGATTCCCAAAGCTTGACCGCACCATCCAATGATTATTATTGCTTATAAGAGATCAATCTTTATACCAGATTTTATCTGTATTGTTTGTATATTATTTGCAAAATATATAAACAAGATTATGATCGCTGCAGTGTCTTGGGGGGGGGGGGTCACACAATCCCCTTTTACTACCTTCTGACAAGCAAAGTCAGTTGCGAAGCCAGATTCACTTAAAAACCCTGTTGCTAACTTAACAACTGAAGTGATTCACAACAACGCTGGCAAGAAAGATGGTCAAACGGGGCGCAACTCACTTATAAAACGACTCGCTTAGCAACAGAAATCTGAGGCTCAGTTGTGATCCCAAGTTGAGGAATGCCAGTAATCCTACCTACAACCTTACAAGGTAGGCCAAGCTGCTCGATAAAACACCAACCGAACAACTTCGCAGGCTGGCTTTGCAGTAACACACACCGAACGTGTGTTGTTGAAGTAATCCCTTTTTCTGAGTTTATGCAATACACCCAAACCCAGGGGTGGGGAAACCAAACCAAAAGCTAAAAGTTAATCCTGACCCAGATTTGCCTGTTTGGACCAACGTCTCCACTGACGTTGGCCTGACCAGGTTGAGAAGGGTGTCTTGTGGATGCAGCAACCTGCAATTACAACCAGTTTTGGTCCCCATACTACAAAAAAAAAAAAAAAAAGATGTTGAGAATTTGGAGAGGTTCAGAGACAAGCAACTACGATCAAAGGCCGGGAGAGTAAAACATATGAAGAACCATTGCAGGATTAGGGTTTGGGTAGTTCTAGAGAAAAGAAGAATTAGGAGTGACCTGAGAGCAGTATTCCAAGAAGGACCAGGGGTGACATGATGGCATCTTCCAGTATTTGAGGGGCTGCCTCAAAGAAGGGGCAGTCAAGCTATTCTCCAAAACCCTGGAGAGGCAGGACAAGAAGCAAGGGATGGAAACTCATCAAGGAGAGAAGCAACCGGGAACTAAGGAGGGATTTCCTGAGAGGGAGGACAATGAACCAGTGGGTGTTCCAACACTGGAGGTTTTTAAGAAGAGACTGGACAGCCACTTGTGTGAAATGATTGTCTCCTTCTTGAGCAGGGGGTTGGAGTAGATGACCTCAGAGGTCTCTTCTGGTACTCTGTTATTGGGTAGGTCTAGTTTGATGAAAAGAAGGACCAGGGGTGACATGATAACAGCCTTTCGATATTTGAAGGGCTGCCCCAAAGAAGAGGGGGATCAAATTATTATCCAAAGCCCCTCAGGGCAGGACAAGAAGCAACGAAGGGAAACCGATCCAGGAGAGAAGCAACCTGGAATTAAGAAGACACTTCCAGACAATGAGGACAATTAACCAGTGGAACTCCTTGCCACTGGAAGTTTTTAAGGAGACAGTCATTTATCTGGAAAGGTATAATATGGAAGGTCCTCCTGATTGAGCAGGGGGCTGGACTACAAGACCTCCAAGGCCCCTTCCAGCTCATTCATTCTATTCCAAACCCTCCAGTATGTGATGGGCGAGGACTACATAAGCCATAATCCACACCCACCCCGGTTGTAGGGGCCAGGCCAGCTTGGGGGAGGAGATGGGGATTGTAATACCACGCTGGAAAGAACTCCAACTTGGGGAAAGTCAGTGAAATGAATGAATTAATGGGGGGAAAAGACTTAATTAAAACTTCTTTGTTAAAAAAAAAAGGAATGGGGGGCAAACCATAGAGCGTGGAGTCCTCCCGTGGCTAGAAAGACCCCCGCGCTTTTTTTTTTTCTCTCTCCACCCCCAGCAGGAGGGAGGACGGCGGTTCCGACTTCGGCTTCAGCCCCGGCCGATCGGCACGACGGGCGGCCTTCCTTCCTCGGGCTCCTTTCGCCGGTCCAGCGAACCGCGATGCCCTCACGGTTTCTCTCACGATGCCCCCCCGGTAGCCATGGCAACCCGCCCGCCAGGAAAACTCCATTTCCCAGGCTACACCGCGCGCGGGCAGAGTTTCCTATAGGGCGGCGCTTCCCCGCCCCGGCGTCCTTTGCGCGGGCCTATCCCCGTTCGGCCAATCGGCGGCGAACAGGTCGCGAAGGGGGGGGAAAGGAGGAGTCAAGATGGCGGCGAAAGGTGGTGGCGGAGGCGGCGCGGGAAGCGGAGGCGGCGGCGGAGCCAACAAGAACGGGATCCTAGACAAGGTAGCGGCTCGGCCGGGAGGTTCCTCGGCATCCGGGCGTTCCCCCTCCGGGACGAAGCAGTGAGGGCGACCGGGGTGAAGGCCTCCCCAGCCCGGTTCTCCTCAGCAGCGTCTCTCCACCCCGGGCAGGCCGGCCTAGCTGTCCACGTCGGCCCGGGAGCTGAGGGCGCCGCGTTGCCTCAGGAGAGACAGAGAGAGAGAAAGCGAGCCCCGCTGGGATAACCCCGCGCCTGTGAGAAGCGCGGGGACTACAACTCCCAGAATCCTCATCCGCCCGTCTGGGAGACACAGATGGGGGGTGAGAGAGAGAGAGAGAGAGAGAGAGAGAGAGATGCTCGTCGTTGATTGGCCAGCTGGGAATCCCTAAGAATCCGCATTCACACGTGTTGACCCCTGGGATCCTACAGGGAGAGAGCAGTTCTACCTCAATTTAGCTTTTGATCTCGTATATATTGAATATTGCACTTATTTTTTTTAATTGATGCGTGTGTCTGCATGCATATTTGCTGCTGATTTGTTGAAATTGACGTTTGTGCAGGTATCCTCGACTTGCAACCGTCCATTGAGTGACCAAAATGACAGGGACGTGGGTGAAACTGGCTTACAACTATTTGTCACCCACAATGGCCGTTGAAGCATGTGGTCAAAAATCAGATGCTTGCTGTGTACTTACATTTTTAGTATCCCCAGGGTCATGTCATGTGATCAGAATTGGGACGCTTGGCAACTGACTCGTCTTTGTGACAGTTGCAGAGTCCCGAGGTGATGTGATCCAACCTTTTGACAAGCAGAGAAGCCAGATTCACTTAACAACCGTTAACTGAACTGGCTAACTGAACAGCTGCAAGGACAGCGCAGTTTTACCTTTTTAACTTAGTGTTTTATCTTGTATGTTGTATTGTGCACGGTGGTTTTCTTGTTTTAATTTATGTGTAGGTATGCATGTATATTTGCTGATGTTTTGTTGAAATTGATATTTGTGCTGGTACGTACAGGTAGTCCACAACTTGAAAGAGTTTATTTAGTGACAGTGATGTGTACAAAAGACCACACCTAGAGTAGTGCATCCAGTTTTGGTCACCACACTATAAATAAAGATGTTGAGACTCTAGAAAAAGTGCAGAGAAGAGCAACCAGGATGATTTAGGGGACTGGAGGCTAAAACATATGATGAACGGCTGCAGGAACTGGGCCTGGCTAGTTAGTGAAGAGAAAGACCAGGGGAGATAGGAGAGCAGTCTTCCAATATTTGAAGGAGGGGCTGCCCCAGAGAGGAGGGGGTCAAGCTATTTTCCAAAACCCCTGGAGGCCAGACAAGAAATAATGGATGGAAACTGATCAAAGAGAGATTCAACATGGAAACAAAGAGAAACTTGTGATGGTGAGAACAATCAACTCCTGGAACAGAAGTTGCCTTTGGAAGTTGTAGGAGCTTCATCCCTGGAAGCTTTCAAGAAGAGACTGGACTGTCCTCTATCAGAAATGGTGTAGGGTCTCCCGCTTGAGCAGGGGGTTAGACTGGATGACCTACAAGGTCCCTTCCAACTCTGATTATCTGTTCTCTGTTAAAAGTGACTTAAGACCGTTTTTCACACTTGCGACACGTCACAGCATCCCCATCACGTGATCAAAATTCAGACACTTGGCAACTAACTCGTCTTTATGATGGTCCCAGGGTCACGTGATCCCCTTTTTGCGATCATCTGATGAACAAAGTCAATGAAAAAGCGAGATTCCCTTAGCTACTGTGTGACTAACTTAGCAAATGCAGTGATCCACTTAACCACCGTGGCCAGGAAAGGTCATAAAATGGGGACATATTCACTTAACAAATGTCTATCCCTTAGCAAAAGAAATTTTGGGCACAACTGTCGTAAACAGAGGACTACCTGTGCAATGTGTTTATTTATGAGCATGGTAGGTCAGTGACTGTATGACCGTAGTAGATGCCATATGCTAAATAAAATAAGAACAACTCCACTGGAGCAAGCTGGATTTGAACAGCATCCTAAACACACACACACCCCTCAAAAATTAGTGGGGAGGGTTTTTGATTAATGTGACCCAATCCCTGCATAATATTGTGCAAATCTTGACCCACCTTTGTTAACTTTGCCTAGTGGCCATATCTTCTCAGATCTTTTGTTTAATCTCTGTTTTCATAACTACACTTCCCAAGTTAAAATTTGGGGTGTAGGCATACTGATAAGTCCTCAACTTACCATTTGTTCGGTGACCGTCCAAAGTTAAAATGCCACTGAAAAAAAGTGACGTATGACTTTTTCACGCGACCCTGGCAAGTATCCCTACAGTTGCATGATCAAAATTTAGACATTTGGCAACCGACTCATATTTATGACAGTCGCAATGCCCTGGGGTCACGAGATACCCTTTTGCGACCTGACAAAATCAAAGGGGTGTCAAATTCACTTAACAACCCTGTGACTAATTTAACAACTATTGTAGGAAATGTAAAATAGGGCAAACTTCACTAAATAAATGTCACTTAGCAACACAAATTTTGGACTCCATTGTGGTCATAAGTTGAGGACTACCTGTATTTCAAAGTCTAAAGTACTCTGTCAAATCCTTACTCTTTTGCTGTGCTTATTTATTCTCCCTGTTGTCCTCTGGTCTCATTTCAATTTCACAGGCAGATTTCCTCACCCTGTGCAGCTTTCCTTATATTGAAAACAAAAATAAAATCATTTTTCACTTATAGTCCTGTTGTCAGGCTGCGCTCCTTCTAGATCCCAAGAAAGAAATACTCAGACTCCATGGTGTAGAGCAAAGTTGTCCTTTTACTGGGAAATAAAGTGGTAGCTACAAAGCAATTCCGAAACTGAGAAATTGGCGGGTAGAATGCACATACAAAGAAATAGGTTTGCTCCCACCCCCCAAAGTTCAAATGCTTCTTCCAATTAAAACTTTTGAAACAGCTCATGTGGTCATCTCCAGATGGTGATGAGGCGTCTTGTCAAATGACCTTGACATATTTTGATAAAAGTTCGCAGTTGCGCAAAAGAGGAAAAAGATAGCCAAGAAACGGAAAGTTAAAGACAAGAATCCCCCCTCCCCTTGCTAGCCCAGCAAGGAATGCAAACACCTCCAGCTCTCTTCCCATATAAAATCCCCCCTCCCACCGTTGCCATGACAGCCGAGAGAAATAATGAAACAATAGCAGAAAGGTAGAAGGGGAAGGTATCTTGAGGCTGACATTCGGACCCCCTAGAACAGGGGTCTCCAACCTTGGCTCCTGGAAGCCTGGCGGACTTCAACTCCCAGAGTTCCACAGCCAGCAAAGCTGGCTGTGGAATTCTGGGAGTTGAAGTCCGCCAGGCTTCCAGGAGCCAAGGTTGGAGACCCCTGCCCTAGAAGAAGGACATAAGTCCCTGAAAGAAAGCAAAATAGTCCAGACATTGGTTATTGGGTCTTAAGAAACAGGCTCTTCTTTGTTATTATGATTCTTAGAGGAGGAAAGCCTTTTATAGCAGCGTTGCCTTTACTGCTTTCTTTTTCCTTGCTTCTGTGTTGAGAATAAAAACACACGCCGTTTCAGCTCTTGTCTTAGAGGACGTTCTGGTCCATAAGCAAGTTCACTGCCTGATTTGATTTTTTTTTTTTTTAAAGGTTAGAATTAAGTTGTCATAGTTGAAATATTTTTAGACATGGCCGTTGGGTTTCAGAAGGGATGATGTGTCTTTCTTTGAAGCTAGCAACAGGAAGTCAAGCGATAGGAAGAAGAAATGCCAAAAATGAGAAGGAGGTGAGGTTTCGTTAGACATTAATAGTTATTTGCTTGACTCCAGCAGGCTGTGTTCCTATACAGATAGTGCCTAGCTTACGACCACAATTGGTTCCGTCACTAAGCAAGATGGTTCTTAAGTGAGTTAAGTGAGACTCTAGAAAAAATACAAACCAGGATGATTAGGGGACTGGAGACTGGCAGATGAAGAACGGTTACAGGCACTGGGCCTGGCTAGTCTAGGGAGGAGAAGGACCAGGGGAGACAGGAGAGCATCTTCCAGTATTTGAGGGAGGGGCTGCTCCAGAGAGGAGGAGGAAGGGGGTCAAGCTATTCTCCAAAACACCCGAAGACCAGACAAGGAACAATGGAAACTGATCAAGGAGAGATTCAACCTAGAAACTGTCAGAAATGCTGTAGGGTCCGCTGCTTTTGGGGGGGGGGGGTTGGACTAGATGACTTACAAGGTCCCTTCTGATCATCTGTTATCTGAGTTTTGCCCCGCTTTATGACTTTTCTTGCCACCATTGTTAAGTGAATTACTGGAGTTCTTAAGTTAGTCACATGGTTATTCAGTGAATCTGGCTTCCCCATTGAGTTTGCCAGGAAAAGGGTCACAAATGGAGATCAGTGACTCTGGGACAAGGCGACCGTCATAAATCGAGCCAGTTGCCAAGCATCCGATCCCATGCCCAGTGGGATGCTGCAACGGATGTAAGTGTGGAAAAACAGCCCTAAGTCGATTTTTTTTTTTTTCATGATGTAGCTTCAAATGGTCCCTAAAAGGATGGGCCAGGGCTCCCCGTATCTAGTAGCTCTCCAACGTTAGAATTAAAGCATCCCTGGGCAGCCGTTGTCCAGCTTCTGCTTGTTTTAGTCAGGTGCTGTTACGGGGTTCAAGACCCCGTGGCTTTTGCATGAGAAGATGCTAGAAACTTGGCATTTTGGCAAAATTGGAGCAGGTCTAATATTAGCATTGGCATTAGATCCTCCGTGCTATGTAGCCTATTGGACAGCAAGGGATCATAAAGCGCTTTCAGGCTGGGGAGAATGCTTTTAAGTCTTCCATGAACAATCTTTTTCGTGTATTTTGAGGGTGTCCCCTTGGTAGTTTGGCATTGGTGTGTGTGTGTGTGAGAGAGAGAGAGATCCACCTCATTGCCGTACAGTTTTAATGAAGATAATAAGAGCTTTGGATGAATATTGGGTGAAATTATCACTGAGGAAGTATGTTTAATGCTTGAATTTAAACATAGCTTATTATTTAGGATTAGAGATAATACAGTCCACCTTTCCTCTGGGGGCTCAAGACAAGGTACATAGCACCTTCCTCAACATATACATGTCCTCAATTTACGACCACAATCTATGTTGCCGAGCAAGACAGTTAAGTGAAATTTTGCCTCATTTTACAACATTTCTTGCCACAATTGTTAAGGGAATCGCTACAGGGGCGAAGTTTTTCGTATGGTTGTTAAGGGAGTCTGGCTTGCCCAATGGGGAATTTGGATTGACTTAACCGTGTTGCTAACTCAACCACTGCACAGTTTCACTTAACAGCTGTGGCACGACAAGGTGTAAAACGGAGCGAAATGTCTCACTTAACCACAGAAACGTTGGTCTCAATTGCGGTCATAAGTCGAGAACTAACTGTTAATCTCTGATCTTGGCCTGCAGCAAGGAGCATGAATGAATTGCTTTGTTTGCACAATAGAACTAGTGATTAATTTCAGAATAATGCACTCGGTAAATCTAATTTTGGGGGTGCACAGTGCATCCTGAATGATCGCCTGGACAGGATTCTCCAAAGGTGTTTGCTTACGTTGTGACCAAACTTGTCATTTGAAACATAAGCCCAATATAACCATTACTGTTGGGTCTTTACTGTATTAAGAAATATTATAAATATTGATTTCTCGGGTTATTAGCATGAACTTTCTACTAAGCAATCTCCCTTTTCAGAACAAGCATTTTTTTTCCCCTTTCATATGCTTTTATGAAACAATAATAATCGTGACAGTAGTGCATATCTCTCAGTGCCATACTGATGAAAACAGATACACGGTCAATTAATATTGCAGGTAGCACCTGGCCACGGGTGAATCTGGAACTTAATATCAGGGACAAAAAAAAAAATTAATTTCATTTATTAAATTAGGTGTGGCCATCCGCCTGCTTAGACTCTGGGCAGCTTAGAAAATAGCAAAAGCGATAGAAGCAAACAAACATACAAGCCCAAATTAAAATAACCGGAGCAATAAATCTTGCAGATATGATGTGATCATCAGATCTATCAACGAACTGGGTGAAAAAAGAAAAATCTCACTTTAACAATACTCTTGGAACAAGGGGTTGAATTAGATGACCTCTGAGGTGTCTTCCAGCCCTGGATTGCTGTGCTCTTTCAAACACATTAAATGTAGGCCTTATTTAGGTCTTATGGCACGGATGGGCAACTCCGGCAACTTTATAACCTGTGGACTTCAACTCCCAGAATCCCTCAGGCTGCTGGTTCAGGAATTCTGGGAGTTAGTCCACAAGTCCTAAAGTGGCAGAGTTGCCCATCCCTGTATTATGGGCTGACTGGAACCCTACAAACGTGAACCTCATTACTTTCTCTTGGGCTGATGGCTGCCCCTCGGGATTCCTGAAAGAACGCCTTTTTGCTCCAATTTTTTTTTTTTTTTAAAAAGGTATTGTTGAAAGCTTGCATGTTTAATTCAGTTGTGCCGATGATACGCTTTGTACAAAAGCTAATTCTGGAGGCCTTTGTGATTTCCAAATTCTGATGTAACCCCTAAGAAGACCCAGGGTGTCTTTTCACCAGCAGCAGTCGCGTTGTTAAATCTGAAAGTCACCACTGGCTCCAGGGTAGAGCTTGTCAAGACAAAACAACAGTCTTCACACAACCTACTGAGCCTAATTCAGTTGTTTTCATTGAATTGGATGTGAATCCAACATGGGGCAGAAGTGAGGGAGCATTTGCCATCTCCTCCCTCTTCCCCCTCCCCCCCCCCAAAAAAAATTGGTTTCTAACCCCTTAAATTTCTTTCTAAACCCCTGAATTTATTTCTAAACTTTTTTTTTTGCCTCTCAGTGGAAAATCGACGACAAACCCGTGAAAGTGGACAAATGGGACGGGTCAGCGGTGAAGAATTCGCTGGATGACTCCGCCAAAAAGGTAAAAAAAAAACCCCAACCTCCCCCCTTTTGGAATACAAGATGGGCTCCCCGGTTCTGGTGTCTTTCCTATTAATTCCCCCAGCCCCCCCCCCCCATTCTTGTTTTCAGGCCGGTCAGCATGGAATATGATTCTCTAGTGTCTGTGCGTTCCTCTGCATGTTGATCTGCCTCCCTGACAATCCCCCACAAGCACAACAAGGAAACCCTAACACAGGGGTCTCCAACCTTGGCTCCTGGAAGCCTGGCGGACTTCAACTCCCAGAGTTCCACAGCCAGCAAAGCTGGCTGTGGAATTCTGGGAGTTGAAGTCCGCCAGGCTTCCAGGGGCCAAGGTTGGAGACCCCTGCCCTAACACATCCCTTCTAACACTGATGATGTTACATAGTTGGGCCATGAAATGTCTACAAGAAAACAGCCACCAAGGACCACCACAGTCCTTCCTCTTCCCTTTCTCCTCTTCCTCATTCTCTCCCTCCACTCCACGAATCCCATTCCTTTATAACACTGAAGATGCCACCTAGTTGGGTGAGGAAACGTCTGTAAGAAAACAACCAAGCTTAGAGTCTACTTAAGGACCTCATAGTCCTCCGCACACTTCTGGCACTGATGATGTTCCCCCAGTTGGGTCATGGAACATCTGCAAGAAAACCACCCAGCTCAGAGAGGCACCAAGTGTCTCTCTTCCTGCCCCCCCCCCCCCCACATTTCAACCCCGAACCCCAGAGATTCTCTCCTTCTCGGCGAGCCCCTTCCTTCCCTTTAAGGATGCAGGCCCTTGGGCTAACACGGGCCCTTCTTTCCTCACCAGGTCCTTTTGGAAAAATATAAATATGTAGAGAACTTCTGCTTGATCGACGGGCGTCTTATCATCTGTACCATCTCCTGCCTCTTCGCCATCGTGGCTTTAATATGGGATTACCTTCACCCCTTTCCGGAATCGAAGCCGGTGCTTGCCGTCTGCGTGGTGTCATATCCTTTTTCCGCTGCTCCTCGTTTGGAAGGAGAATTCTTTGCTTTCCATCCATCGCTGGTTCCTTTGTTGGACCACCAGGAAGCCCTAAGCTGAGTTTCCTGGCCGTTTTTGCATGTGTGTGTGTGTGAGAGAGAGGGAGAGAGAGAGAGAGAGAGAGAGAGAGGCAGGTTACAATAGAATGGAAAGGAAGGGGAGGGGAGAGGGGAGGAGAAGAGAGCATAGAATAGAATAGAATAGAATAGAATAGAATAGAATAGAATAGAATAGAATAGAATAGAATAGAATAGAATATGGAGGTGGAATGGAGTGGAATGGAACGGAATGGAATAGAATGTGAAGTGGAGTAGAGTGGAATTGAATAGAATTCTTTTATTGGCCAAGTGTGATTGGACACACAAGGAATTTGTCTTGGTGCAAATGCTCTCAGTGCGCATACAAGGAAAGATACATCCGTCAAGAGTCCAGAAGCATCAGGTACAACACTTAATGATGGTCATAGGGTGCAATAAGCCATCAAAACATACTAGGAAACAGTCCATATAAATCGTAAGGATACAAGCCACAAAGTTACAGTCCTACAGTCCCAAGTGGGAGGGGATGGGCGATAAGAAGTGAGGAGAAGGTTAATGGTGGTCGTGCAGGCTTTATAAATAATTGGATTGATGGAGAGATGAATAGGTGGATGGGTAGATGGATGGAGAGATGGATGCATGGATGGGTGGGTGGATGGATCAATGGAGAGATGCATGGATGCATGGAACAGCTTGCCTCTTGGCTTTTTGAGCGCTCTTATCACCGGAGGACTTCGAGAAAAGTTTAGCCAGCCATTTGTCTGGGATGCTTTAAGGTCTCCTAGTTCGGAGAGAGGTTGGACTAGAAGACCTCCAAAGGTCCCTTAGGATCCTATGATTCTGGCACCTTTCCTTAACCCTGGCCCTACGTATTTCGTCATGATGGGGATTCTGACCATCTATACCTCATACAAGGAGAAGAGCATCTTTCTGGTAGCGCATAGGAAAGACCCCACAGGAATGGACCCCGACGACATCTGGCAGCTTTCCTCAAGTCTGAAAAGGTTAAAAAAGAAACCCAGACTCCCCCCTCTCCCTCCCCCCCCCCCCCCCCAAGGACTCACCAAAGTCTGGCTTGAAGGACAAGGGTTGCGGGGTGGGGAAAACCGGGCCAGCTCCCAGAAACCTCCATCGAGAAGAAGATTAAATGAAAGTTGTCCTGCGCTGCCCCTCCCCCAAATAGTTGGGATCGCAAACTCAGCAGAAGTCTTCCAACCTCCTCTCGACCTACGGCTCAGTGACCGGTCATTAAGCGAGGAGTACCTCTATCATCAGGAGCTCACGAATTGAATTGAATTGAACCTTTTATTCTTTATTTTTACTTTTTTGTTTTTGTTCTGTTTTTTCTTTGTTTTGCTTATTGCTTACTTTATATTTTATTTTATTTTGTATTTTATGTCATTTTGTTATTTTCTGTTTTATTTCATTTTATATATTAATTTTTAATGTTATATTACATTCATTTTTTTTATTTTTTATTATTTATTTTATGTTGTATGATTTTATGTTTTGTATTTTATATTATTTATGTTATGTTATGTTGTATTTTATATTTTGCATTTCTCCAGTGTGCTCTTTCAATTTTTTTCATTTTATTTTATAGTTTATTCATTTGTCATTTTACCTTATTTTATTTTAGGCTGTATTATTTTTTATTTTGCCTTTTTATTTTATTTTATATCTTGCTCATTTTTTTTATTTTGTCTTTTTTTTTTAACACTATATTGTAGTTTTATTTTGCTTTCTATTTCATATTCTATTGCTTTATGTTACGTGGTTTTGTATTTTAATATTCTGTTATTATATGTTACTGTCAACTCATAAAATATTCCTATGGTCTTTTTAGAATTGTCAACAGAAAGGGAGGAGTGGGGGGCAGTGCAGCAGCTTGTGCATTCCACAGATGTTTTCAAAGATAGTAGGGGACTGAAGCTTCTGCCGTGCAAAATTCTACCTGGAGAGCCTGATGGAGGACTCTGGGCTAGGGAGGTGTCCCATTGGAGGATATGAATTGCGATACACCCAGAGGAGTGGAGGGAAAGCCAAGGTCAAGGGGGACAGTGAATGATGTGTCTCAGAGTCAGTTACGCCCAGGCAATGCCGGACACGTTAATTCCCAATAAATCCTTTCTTAAGTTTTGGAAGTTTGGCTCAAGACTCAGGATTTAAATGGGGGGGGGGGGACGGGACTGCCGGAATCCTAACAGCTACACTGTTTTTATAATTTATATTTATTTCATTTCAGTTGATTTTTAGAAAGTGCCCCTCCCTCCCCCCCCCGCCCAGTTTTACCCGCTGGATGGTCCTTGACCCCGCCCTCTCTGTTTCTCCTCCCTTTTTTGCAGGTTTGACGACAAATACAGCCTGAAAATGACATTCATCAGTGGCCGAAGCAAGCAGCAGAGAGAGGCTGAATTCACCCGCTCCATCGCCAAATTCTTCGACAGCAATGGGACCTTAGTCATGGAAACCTTTGAGCCCGAGGTCTCCAAGCTTCACGACAGCCTCCTGATGGAAAAGAAGCTCAAGTAGGCTGCTGGCCACCTTCCCACTTAGATCATGCTGAGTTTTCAAAGTCAATAAAGCAATCAAAGCCACCACGAGACCCTCCCTTCTTTCTCTCCCTTCCTCGG
Organism: Hydrophis major; assembly: GCA_033807585.1. Classification (NCBI taxonomy): domain Eukaryota; kingdom Metazoa; phylum Chordata; class Lepidosauria; order Squamata; family Elapidae; genus Hydrophis; species Hydrophis major. The sequence goes on from CM066332.1 coordinate 540,836, forward strand.
CCCATCCCTCTTTTGAGCCCCCCCCCCCAAAAAAAGGACTTTAATCCAGCACCTGCAAAGTCCAAAACTTACGGCCTAAGTTTTGGGTTGGTTTCGCTTCCTTTTAGACCCCCATGGATGTCCAATCTGGAACCACTTGTAAGACTGGCGGACTTCAACTCTCAGAACTCCCCATCCGTGCGGAATTCTAGACGTTGAAGTCGTGTCCATCTGTCTGTCGTCCCCCCCGTCGTCCCCCGGTCTTAAAAGTTGGCCAAAGTCAACAACCTCTTTTAAGATCAACGACCTTGGTGCCGTCAGAGCTTGGCGATTTTCTTGCCTTTTCTGTCCTAACCAAAGTAAGCAAAGCTCATCTGTGTACAAGCATCCCCCTCCCCCCGCTTCCCCTTCCAGCGACTGACGTCGTTCCCTAGTTGGGTCATGAAACGTCTGCCAGAAAATCGCCCAGGTCTAAGAGCACCAAGCACCACCCACCCTCCCAGTTCGACCCTGAACTGCTATACAAACCTTGTTAATGCTTTGGGAACTCAGATTTTGCAAAGCAATTTGGGGAATGGGAAAAGTTGAGCCTCCATTTTGGGGGGGGGGAAGGTTAATTTTTTTTTTATTTTTTCTTAAGATAGCGAAGCCCTAATAAGGCCGTTCTGCAGGCATTGTCAAAACAATCAAAGGCTGAATCGGAACTTGATTTCGGCAGGGAATGACTGCTTAGTTAATTCTCTCTGTGGTTTTCAATTCTGCCTGTCGTTAAACTGATTTGTCAAGGTTCAATTTTCTTTTTTAAAAACATCTATTTTGGGGAGTGGGAATTTGATTTAGAGATTTGAAGATTGCGGGTAGTCCTCAACTTACAACTGCAATTGAGCCCAAAATGTCTTGTTGCTAAGTGAGATATTGAGCGACCTCTGCCCCATTTTACAATCTTTCTTGCCACCGTTGTTAAGTGAATCATTGAAGCTGTTAAGTTAACTTCAACAGTAAATGACCTGTTGTAAGTTGAGGACGGACCTGCAAAGGAAAAATGTGAGGATTTAAAAAATATTTTTCCAACTCTGCATTGTCCCTTTTTTGGTGCATTTTATCCATGCAGTTAAAAGAAAAAGAGGTTAAAAAACTCTTTTGTTCTTTGCATAAACTGCCATTTTCTAAAACTAATGTTTTTCCCCCCCCCCAATAAAAGACAGAAACTTAACATGGCAATTGTGGAATTGTTCATGAGTGGGATACACAATGTTGTCATTTTTTTTTTTGTAGATTGTAATTCTAATTATTTTCACATGCATCCACATGGGGCTGATCTGAGTCACTTGGCAGAGATTTAGGAGAAGTTTCATTCACAGCTTTGTGTGGATTGGAAATGGAACACAATGGAATGGGAGGGCAAAAATTAAAAATAATATCATGGAAGAAATTACCAATTTGCAATAGAGGCATGCATATGTTTTTTTTAAGACAATTGCAGTGCAAAACTGGGATATTTTTCATTCCTGCTAGAATGCTTGTTTTGTACTTTCCGTGTTTTGATATTCACAATCCACAGTCATGTAGAGAATTGCAGGTGGGGACTGCTCTAAGGCAGCCTTTTAAGGAATGCACCTTGAAATAAGTAATAAAAATACCTTGGTGTTTCTTTAAAATGATTGTGGACAACAATTTAGTGATAAAATTGACTGGGAGTTCGAGATCAGTAAAATATTAATAGTCTCCCTCATTAGATCTACCGTCTTTAAAGGATGTCAGAAGGGTGTGAAAAGATGAAACAATGTTAGTGTTGCTTTTAAGTTAATGAAAGGGACACTAATCTTTTTATTCCTTTCAGGGTGGGGTCAGCAGATGCATCCCTAACCACTGTGCATTGCTGCTGGCGATGCGCACGTCCCTCCCCATCTGTCAGGTGTTTGGGATTAACAGCACGTACCTGTGTTGTGGTTCATTGGCAGCCTGTCCAGACAGCTGCGGAATCGGACAGTGGGAAGAAAGGGGACCAATTAGGGAATCTGGAGAGGACTCGGATGAGGGTCCTGCATTTGATGCAGGGATGGGGCCAGGACCATCTGGGAATGGGTGTTGCCTCCGGAGCCTGGCAGCAGCGAGGCAGAGGACCCAGGGGAGCCTGTTCCCAGTGCGCCTATGCGCAGAGCTGCTAGAAGGTGAGAGCAGTTGAGACAAAAGGGGCAACTCGGGAGTAAGGCTGGGAAGTGATTAGCCCCTCCCATAAGACATAAAGGATAGGCAAAGGTGAAGAAACCTTTGCAGGAAGCAAAGTTGTTTGTTCGTTTCAGATTCATTCTTGAAGCTCTGTACCTCGGTTGTTGTTGTTTTTCCTAGTTCATTGGACACTTCGGTTATTGGCAGCACTTCACAGGAAAGAAAGCTGGATGCTTATCTCGAGGGACTGTTTGAGAATTCACCAGCAGCTGGGAATGAAAATAATTCCCAGCGTTGCAATCAAACAAGACTTGTTTTTAAAATAAGCATGTGTTAGTAATTACGGTCTTGGAAGACTTGGTCAGAACAATCTGTGGAGCTTCTCAGTCATCCAGGTGATGGTTGGCCCAAAGGTGCTTTATCAAAATGCAACTGGACTTTTTTTTTCCCTTCCTTGAAGACGTTTCATTTCTCATCCAAGAAGCTTCATTCGGTTCTGACTGAAGAAACTTCTTGGATGAGTCAGAAGCGAACGAAGCTTCTTGGATGAGAAGTGAAACGTCTTCAAGGAAAAACAAAGGCCAGTTGCCTTGTGACAAAAGCACCTTTGGGACAGCCTGGAGGACTGAGAAGCTCCATTAGACATTTTTCTCCAGTTCTCCAGATCTTGAAAACTTCCCTCGAAAACCTCCAGCAAATGGAGCACTGCAGTCCACCCCGAGCTTTTGCGATGGGCACTTAGCTGATGACTGCTCCTCGGTGGACCACTACGGATCCATTTGTTCCCTCCGCGAAACTCTGGGCTCCTGTATTCCTTGTGTTTACCTGTTTCAGACTTAGAACATAGTGGCAACTCTAAAAAGGCCATGCCGGACATGTGAACTCGCCATCAATCCTTTTGAAATGTTGGCAGTTTGGCTCAAGACTCGTGTTTTAATCCTGACACAGAATAGGTCAGAGCTGGAAAAGGGACCTCGGAGCAAGTGGTGGGATGCTGCCGGTTTAACAGCCGGTTCGGTGAGCACGCGCATGTCTTAAGGCGCTTGCACTGAAAATGGAGCATTGAGAAGCTCAGCTGCTTACCTTCCAAGTCAGCTACCCTAAGTAGAACAGCAAGGTACGTGTGTGTGTGTGAAATCAGCTGTGCCGCATGCTTGAGATCAGCCGTAAAGCAGAGGATATAGGACGGGATAGGGTGGGGCCAACTGATCGTTGGAACAACCGGTTCGCTTGAACTGGCCGCATCTCACCACTGCCTTGGAGGTCTTCTATCTAGTCCAAGCCCCCCCCCCCCCACTTGACGACTAGACTGTTTCAGACAGGTGGCTGTCCAGTCTCTTCTTCACTTCCTCCAGACAAGCTTCCTTGGATCCTACCAGTTGTCCTGTGAACAGCCCAGGATATACAGTACATCTTGTCCCCTTCTGGGTTTGATTTTCAAATGGTTTGAAGTGGCAACATCTGCTAATTAAAAATAATAACAACCCCAGAAGTCTTGATCTTCTATTGATGTAAGGTTCCAGTGATGGAAAACTGGCTATGGATCCTTTCCTTCCTTCCTTCCTTCCTTCCTTCCTTCCTTCCTTCCTTCCTTCCTTCCTTCCTTCCTTCCTTCCTTCCCTCCCTCCCTCCCTCCTTCCTTCCTTCCTTCCTTCCTTCCTTCCCTCCTTCCTTCCTTCCTTCCTTCCCTCCCTCCCTCCCTCCCTCCCTCCCTCCTTCCTTCCTTCCTTCCTTCCTTCCTTCCTTCCTTCCTTCCTTCCTTCCTTCCTTCCTTCCTTCCTTCCTTCCTTCCTTCCCTTCCTTCCTTCCTTCCCTCCTGTCCTTCCTTCCTTCTTTCCCTTCCGTCCTTCCTTCCTTCCCTTCCTTCCCTCCTGTCCTTCCTTCCTTCCTTCCTTCCTTCCTTCCTTCCTTCCTTCCTTCCTTCCTTCCTTCCTTCCTTCCTTCCTTCCCTCCTTCCCTCCTGTCCTTCCTTCCTTCCTTCCTTCCTTCCTTCCCTTCCTTCCCTCCTTCCCTCCTGTCCTTCCTTCCTTCCTTCCTTCCTTCCTTCCCCTTTCCCCTTCCCCTTCTATCTCATCTATCTATCTGTCTATCTAACCTTTCCCAGAAATCCCACCCTTGATTTATTTTTAAACTTCTCTTGCACCTCGGGGTGCTTCCCTCCACTTTCCGCCCATCCCAGCTGGGCCTGGAAAACATCTTCCTTGGCCTCTGCTTCCCCGATGAGCCGAAGATGGGCGTGAAAAAAGCAAGCCACTCCTTAGAAGGGTATCTGTGGCTAATATTTTATACATGTTTTCTTTCTGGAGTCCCCGGAGCAATTCAGGGCTGAGAAAGCCCCAAGAGAGAAGGGGTGTTGTCTTCAAGGTGGAAGCGGCTGGGAGGGGGGAAAATCGTCCCACCAACCAAACGATCTCGATTCAGATCCGATTCGGGGTCGGATCTTTTCCTGCCGATCCTTCCGTGGACTCCTCAATCGATTCTGCCACCGATCCCTACAAAAGCAAAGAATCTTATCACTCAAAAGCAACCGGATACTAAGGGGTACCAACATAATTAGACTTTAATCTCATCGTTCAACAAAAGGTTTCAGAGGTCAGTTACAGATTTGCTCCTCTCTTCAGGAATTGACCAAAGACTCAGACTCTTCCCTGGACCTCAAGCCCTAGGACCCCATTGCGGCCCATTGCTCTGGACCTTCTTCCGCTTAGTGACTCAAGTCATGGCAAAGATCTGTTAGACGAGCCATGGAGAAGCTTCCAGCTTTTGGTCCAGTCTGAGGTTCTCCAGTCAGGACAGTTGGAAGGTTCTGTTGTGGCCCGCCAGCAGAGCTGGCAGCAGACTCGGACAATAAGGAGATTGGGGAGAAGCATGGGCCTGTCCTGGAGTCTGGGGAAGGCTCCGACCAGGGCTCTGCTTAGGAGGCAGAGATGGGGCCAGAGATGCCTGACGGCTATCAGCTACTTTCGGAGTTGAAAATCAGTGGGGAAGAAGAACAGCTGGAGCCTGTTCCCAGTGGGCCCATTCACACAGCTGCCAGGAGAAGGGAACGGTGAAGGAATAAGGATCGACTCGGGAGTAAAGGCTCAGGTGGGCAGTGAATTGCTCCTCCCAGAGGGAATGAAAGGGGAGTGGTCTGTAGTTTTGAACCCCTCTTGAAAGGCTGTTGGCCAGGACTTTGCTGGAGAGGAATTACCTTCAAATTAAATAAAAGGGGTTTTATTGGGACAAGGAGTCAGCTTCATGCTTGTGGGAAGCCTTGGCGAGAACAGGTTCTCCTGCTGTTTTTCCATCCCCACATGGAGGGATGATGGGAGCAAGGGTGGGACGCAAATATATTTACTACCAGTTCTGTGGGCATGGCTAGGTGGCCAAATGACTGGGTGCTCCATTTTTTTTGCGTCCTGGGCCTCAGGAAAGCCTCCCGGGAGCCTGTTTTTGGGGGGCAGACAGCAAAAAAAACCAACAACCCATGTGCCCCTTTTGCTTCTTGGGTCTCAGGGAAGCTTCCTGGGTGATGCGGTAAGACATCAATGGAGATCCAGGCACAGCTGATTGTCCTGCCCCTGGTGGAGACTGACTCCGAGGGAGAGGAGGAGGAACAGCCGACAGGGAGTGGAAGTGTGGCTCAGGAGGTTGTGGAGGAGGCTGGGGAAGGGCAGAGGCCAGCTGAGCAGTCAGGAAGACCCAGGCCCATCCCCTCTTCACCCTAGGGCAGGGGTCTCCAACCTTGGCTCCTGGAAGCCTGGCGGACTTCAACTCCCAGAGTTCCACAGCCAGCAAAGCTGGCTGTGGAATTCTGGGAGTTGAAGTCCGCCAGGCTTCCAGGGGCCAAGGTTGGAGACCCCTGCCCTAGGGCATGCAGGGTGGAACAGAGAAGGGAGCAACGTGGCTTAGGGGAGAGGAAGCGGCCATGATCCCCCTCATTGGCTGCAGCTGAGGGGAATAGTATATAGGAGGGGCGTTTAAAACACAGTGTTGCTAGAAGCAAAGTGTGTTTTGTTTCTGGCTGAGGTTTATCTTGGTTGGCATTCTTCCAACGGACGGCGCCTTGTTATCTTCTTGAAGTTTGTAATTAATTATCCTGGTCCATCGTGGAAATTCCTTCACTGCGGTTTGTTTTACTTTTTTTTAATTTCTCTGTTACCTGTTCTTTGAGTTTGGGCTGTATTTCTTCCCTGTGGAGACTATTTTGGAAAGAGTTTAATTTCCAACGGAGAACCATTGAACAGTGGGGCCAAGTTGGAGGCATTAAAGGAAATGTAATTTACGTTTGGGAGTGTATTAAGCGTGTGCTGCTTCCCGGGTCGTCACACTGAGTGTTGGAACAGCTGATCATCAGGAGGGGGAAAAAAATACCAGTTTTTTAAATGACCAGTTCACCTGAACCAGACCAAAGCGGTAGAATACCACCACTGGATGGGAGTCATAGAGCGTTGCACCAAGGCCGTATTCTCAAAGACGAGGCTTTTCAGAGGAAAGGGGGAGGAGACGATTCCTGAAGAGGTGTTGGGGATACTCACAGTGCTTTCAAAAACAGAATCCATGGGTTCTGGAGATACTTTCTGCCTGAGCAATCCTCCATATCTAATCCTGCAAAAGAGAGAAAGTGTCATATACCCCAGTTGGAATCTGATTCCGAGGGAGAGGTGGAACAGCTGGCAGGGAGTGGGAGTGTGGCTCCGGTGGCTGAAGAGAAAACTGGGGAAGGGCACAGTCCGGCTGGGCATTCAGAGGAAGACCCAGGCCCATCCCCTCTGCACCCTAGGCCACGCAGGGAGGAACGGAGAAGGGAGCAACGTGAGTTGCGTGGTTTAGGGGGAGGAAAGGGCCCTGATCCCCTTCATGGGCTGCAACTGGGAAAGCTGTTTAAAAGGGCAAACTGTGCATGGCAAAGTTGCTGGAAGCAAAGCGTGCATTATTTTGGTCAAGGCCTATCTGGGTTTTGGCGTCCTCCCAACTCTGGTTGCTGCGTTATCTTGTTGGAAGTCTGCAATTTATCATCCTGGTCTGTCGTGTTAATTACTTCAGCATGGTTTGTGTTTTTTTTTTTAAAAAAAATTTCTAATTATCTTTACTTTGGGTTCGGACTGCATTTACTCCTTTCGTAGATTGTTTTTGGAAGAGTTTGATCTCCCACTGAGGATAATTGGACATTGTGGGCCAAGTTGGAGGGGTTAAAGGGAATTTATTCTACTTTGGTGACACTGTTATTTTTGTGCCATGCCCTGGGTCCTCACAGACCTTTATCTTCCTTTGGTGGAGGTGGGATCTCTTGGCCACTTGAGAGGGACTCTCATGGAGAAGGTTCCTCAAACTTCAAGATCAATTCCATTCCTCCATGCTCTGTTATCTATGAAGGGTTTTCAGTACTCTCTGAGCGTGGTTGTCTTCTTAGAGACATTTCATGACCCAACTAAGCAACAACATCAGTGCTATAGAAGGGAATGGAATACTGGCACTGCTACAGCACTGTTACAGCACTGATGATGTTCTCTAGTTTGGTTATGAAACATCTGCAAGAAAACCACCAAGCTCAGGAAGCACCAAGGACCCCACAATCAACACTAAGATTAACACTGGACCAACAATCAAACAGCAAACAACACCCCAGTCAAGGAACAGACAACTCCAACAAATAATCAAATAGTAAGGACAATTCTAGTCAAAGAACCACAAAGAAGATTCCCACCAACACTGACAAGACTCAAAACTCATAATTTTAAATCCCGCGGACTGGAGATCCCAGGAAAATCCCCCCAGAAAGTCTGCAGGGAAATACCCCACCCCATTTTCCTACCGATCGATCGTTCTTTATTTGGGATCGCAGGATATTATCTCCAGCTCCGTTCTCAGGGGGAGAGACTTTTGGCTTCATGCAAGGAAAACAGCAGAAGCAGCAGAAGTCTTGCTTTCTCTCCCCCAAACTCCGCCAGAAATGAGCCTCTTGGAGCAGGAGGCCTTGCAGGGTCCCAAAGACTCATTTCTGGTGGAGTTTTGGGGAGAGAAAGAAAGACTTTGGCTGCTTGCAGTCAAAAGCAGAAGAAGAAAGAAGCGGAAAGAAGCAGCCTGGTGGCCAGTCCAGGTGTGTGGGGCGAGTGGGGCAATTTCCCCCCCCTCCGCCCTTTCCCCCCTCCCCTCACTACCCCGTGTTGTTCGCAATACAAGCGACGCAATCCTTGTGTTCCCCAGGGCCATGTGGGCGGTGCAAGCCTTGTGTTCCCACGCAGCCTGGATTCATTGCTTTGGGGGGGACATTTCTCTACGGACCACCAAAATTTTCTCATGGACCACCAGTGGTCCTCGGCCTACTGGTTGGCGACCACTGATCTATCATGTTTCTTCTCACCCACCCACCCTAAAATTAAGTGAAATTCCACAAATTCTGGAAAAAGCACTGCAGAATTTTTTTCTCTTATTGCCACCACTAAACCTCATTTAATTAACATCGTTTAATTTTTCTTCTTCTTTTAAAAAAATCCTTTGTTTCATTATGTCTCTGGGAGAACATCAGTAGGTGAAACACAGAAAGAAAAAAAAACCTCAGCTGTTTGGATTTAGCATCGCAAGGAAGGCAAACCTGGCCTTGGATTTTATTTAATAATTGAAATGGTTCACTTGGCCTTACAGGCCTCCATGGCTCCTTGTTCTTGGATCTTCTCTGAAAACACTAGTCGCAGGTTGTCCTCGACTTATAGCCCAAATGGAATCTGCCCGTCATAAATTTTGACGGTCGTAAAGAACAGGGTGATTACTTCACCAACCTGAGTTTTTTGGCTTTTCTTTTGCGGTGGTCCTTAAGTGAAACGCAGCGGTCATAAAGCCAATGTGATTTTGCTCCAAATCAGGAGCCAATGTGTAAAAAGAGGTCAGGAAGCAGGAAATGGCTGTGAATGTAACCCAAATAACCGTCTTGCAGTCACGGGTCTTCATGTGGGGGGGGGGAACACGTGTGTGTATGACCCCCCATGAGAACTCTGAATCTCTCTGGTTGCAAAACCAGGTTGCAACTCACTTAACAACTGCATTGCTTAGGAACAGAAATCCTAGCCATCATTGTGGTCGGAAGTCGAGGACTACCTGCATTGTAGAAGCCTAACACACCTTGGAGGTGAGTTTATACCTACCCTTTGACAGGAAAGTACATGGGATGAATGGATGGGTGCATGGATGGATGGATGGATGGATGGATGGATGGATGGATGGAGAAATGGATGCATGCATGCATTCATGGATGGATGCATGGAGAGATGCAGGAAGAGATGGATGGATGGAGAGATGCAGGGAGAGATGGATAGATGCATGCATGCATGCATTCATAGATGGATAGATGCAGGGAGAGATGGATGCATGCATGCATTCATGGATGGATGCATGGAGAGATGCATGGAGAGATGGATGGATGCATGCATGCATTCATAGATGGATAGATGCAGGGAGAGATGGATGCATGCATGCATTCATGGATGGATGCAGGGAGAGATGCAGGGAGAGATGGATAGATGCATGCATGCATTCATAGATGGATAGATGTAGGGAGAGATGGATGCATGCATGCATTCATGGATGGATGCATGGAGAGATGCATGGAGAGATGCATGGATGGAGAGATGCAGGGAGAGATGGATAGATGCATGCATGCATGCATTCATAGATGGATAGATGCAGGGAGAGATGGATGCATGCATGCATTCATGGACGGATGGATGGAGAGATGAATGCATGGATGGATGCATGGAGAGATGCATGGAGAGATGGATAGATGCATGCATGCATGCATTCATAGATGGATAGATGCAGGGAGAGATGGATGCATGCATGCATTCATGGACGGATGGAGAGATGAATGCATGGATGGATGGATGGGGAGATGCATGGAGAGATGGATGCATGCATGCATTCATGGAGGGAGGGATGGAGAGATGCAGGGTAGGAGTGATGCAGGGAGAGATGGAGAGATGCATGCATGCATGCATTCATGGATGGATAGATGGAGAGATGGATGGATGGATACATGGATGATATCCCATCAAGTCATTGTTGACTCCTAGTAAACACATTTTCTCCATGGTATCTAGTCCCTAACTTGGTCCTCCGTGTTTTCCAAGAGCAACCCCATCACTACTGTGAGTCCATCCACCTTGTTGCTGATATTCTTCTCCTTCCTTCCAACTTTCCTAGCATTATGGACTTCTGGATCTTCACATGGATTGATTATCTGCCATCTGGTCAGTTCTTATTGACCACACAGATTTTGTCCAGGAGGATCTGTCTCCAAGCTGGTCCTTAAACTTCTTCCAACGGCGTGCCCATTGCCACTCTGACTTAACCCTTCCACCTTGATGTGGTCATCTTCTTCTCTTTCTGTCCACCTTTCCCAGGATTATGGATCCCTCAAGAGGGCTGGGTCTTTGCATTGGTTTGTTAAGCCTGGTTTCCCCAACCAGGGTTAGGGAGACAAGCTAAACAGAATGTGCAGCTTAGTCAGATAGGCACACAGATAAATGAGTGAGCTAAGCTTGTATGTTTATTAACATACAGTAAAAATAACAGATACGCTTGTGCTATCAAATATATAGTTTATTCCATTATGAGTTCATAGCATAGTCAAAATAACAGTCCAATAGTCATGTATCATTTAGTCAGTCCATTCAGGGATATTCAGTTAGCAAAGTCCGTGTAGAATATCCTATGTCAGTTCACTTACAAGTCAGTCCTTTGTTTTCTCTCCCGTTCCAGCAATGCAGTCTTGAGTCCTTGCAGTAATCAGGGATCATCAAAACCAGAGAGAGAGCAAGCTGTCGTCTTGCTTTTTTTAAAGTGCTTTCACAACCACTCCCTTAATTACTGTCCCACAGTTAAAGTTGCAGACACTTTAACATACAAACTATGATTACATATTATTATTTACCTAAACCAGTTAGGGTAAACCAATGTTATCCCTAACATTTGATGGATTGATTATAAGTCATCAAGTCAGTGAGGACTCTTAGGAACCATACACATGTTCTCCAGGAGGATCTGCCCCTAACATGGTCTTTCAGGTATTCCAGAAGTTTCTCCTTTACCCCTTAGCCAAATCTAACCTCCTTGCTACCGATTGTCCCATTCTTCGTATTTATATTGTGGATTGATGGATTCATGGCATCAGGTTGGTGATAAATCCTGGTGATCACATAGACAAATTTTCTCCAGAAGGATCGACCAGTATTCCCAACCTGGTCCTTCAGCTCTTCTAAGGTTGCCCCCATCATAGCTGTAACTGAGTCCTTCCCCGGTGTTGTTGGTCATTTTGTTCTCCTTCCTTCCAACTATGGACTTCTCAAGGACTTGTGGACTTCTCAAGGCAGCTGAGTCTTCACACAGATCTGCCATCAGGTCAGTTCTTATTGACCCCATGGGTTTTCTACAGGAGGATCTGTCTTCAACCTGATCCTTCAAGTCTTCCAAAGGTGCATCCCCCAGCAGTGGGAACTCGGTCTATCCACTAACCTTTTGCTGGTCCTCCTCCTCTTCTTTCCAACTTTCCTAGACTTACGGACTTTTCAAGACAGTTGGATCTTGACACCGTATGTCCAAACGTAGGATAAATTGAGCCACCTGGTCATTCATGCCTTGAGAGTGGTGCAGGGCCTAGGGGTGGAACTCTGGCCTCACAATCAGGAGGCTGTGGATTTGATCCTAGGTAGAGACAGATATTTCTCTCTCTGGGCATAATGAGAATACGTCTGCTGAACAAAACTCTGCATTGGCAACAGGAAAAGGCATCCGGCCAGTAAAACACTTCACTTAGCTCCATTCAGTTTCCCAGACTCCACTCCAATGCAAGAGATTATGGGGTCATTCAATGGTGAGGATGGTGATTCATGCCTTGAGTGAGACTTCTGGATTGATTTCATCCATAATTCACTGATTTCCTTGGCTGTCCATGGTCTTCTCATGAGTGTCCCCCAACCCCAAAGATCAAAACCCTCCATCTTCTTCCTCTCCTTCATCCTCTTCAGAGTCCAACCTTCACTGCCATAGAGCGTCCCAGAGTATATACTGCACAGAATAACTTGTCTTCTTCTTCTGAACTTTGGTGCATGGACACTTTGGAGATCTGAATGTCTTCTCCGAGCATCTTCTTCAGGAGTATTCTGTCAAGTCCTAGTCTGCAGCCGGCTTCTGCCATCTCTTCGTTGTCCACCCCAACCCTGGTTGTCTGCCACCTAAAACAGAAACCCGTTGTGGGTTTGCTTCTCTCTGCCTACCCTTCGATCAGCAGTTTGTGAGGTAGGACCATGCTTCTCCAGTCCTTCTGAAATGGATGAAGCAAGAAGAGATGCTCAGGCCTCCAAGTTGTGGCGCTTTTGAGACCGAAAAGAGAAAGAATGGGAAAAACCCGTGGGTTGGTTTTGTTTTTGTTTTTTTCCCCATTCTTCTTCTTCTTAGCAAACCACCACAATACTTCCCCCTTTTTTTTTTTCTCAACTCTGACCTCTTGAGACAAAAGAAGAAGGCCTTGGGCCAGGATGGCCCAACTACTTACCACGTTGGTAGGAACTTCTTCAGCATCGCGGTGAGGGCCAGGAGAAGTAATGCCACCCCGATAATCGAACCGAGCATTAAGGTTTTTTTCGATTCTGGAAGATAGCAACAAAACAGTCACCTGCACTTCTATCACTGTCTGGTTCGGTTCTGCAACCCAACAAGGCAGACACAGATTTCAGAGGGTAATGAGGACTGCAGAAAAAACAATGGCTACCAACCTATGGAGGACCTGTATCCTGCATGAGTCCAAAAGAGGGCTGTGGAAATATCTACAGACCCCTCACATCCCAAACATTGACTGTTTCAGCTTCCACCCTCAAAACGATGCTATAGAGCCCTGCACACCAGAACAACGAGACACAAGGGGAGTTTTTTCCCCCAACATCATTCCTCCGCCAAACAACTCATTCCCTCCACACTGTCCAACTATTTACAAAGGCTGCACTACTATTATTGTTAATCTTCTCATCCCTCCTTATCGCCCATTTCCTCCCACTTCTGAATGTATGACTGTAATTTTGTCGCTTGAATCCTTACGATTTATATGGACTGTTTCCTAGTATGATTTGATGGCTTATTGTCCCCTATGACTATCATTAAGTGTTGTACCTGATGATTCTGGACTCTTGACAGATGTCTCTTTTCTTTTATGTACACTGAGAGCATTTGTACCAAGACACATTCCTTGTGTGTCCAATCACACTTGGCCAATAAAAGAATTCTATTCTATTCTAACAAGTTGAGCTTCTGACCTCTAAGGTGACCCCAGGACCAGGTGACAGGTAGAAGCATCAGCAGAAGAAGGCTCCGGAGTTGGCCTCCTGGTGTTGTGGCCCACCAGTAGCCAGCACAGCTGGCAGGAGATTCAGACAGTGACGGAGGTTGGGGAGGAGCATGGGTCCTTGAGTCTGGAGAAGGCTCGGACGAGGGCTCTGCATTGGAGGCAGAGATGGGGCCAGGGCTGTCTGACAGTTATCAGCTGCCTTCAGAGTCGGAAATCAGTGAGGAAGAAGAACAGCTGGAGCCTGTTCCCAGTGGGTGCATGCACAGAGCTGCCAGAGGAAGGGAACGGTTAAGGAATAAGGGTCGACTCGGGAGTAAAGGCTGAGGTGGACTGTGAATGGCCCCTCCCCTAGGGAAATAAAAGAGGAGCCAAAGGCAAGTGGGGTTTGCAGGAGACAATTAATTCAATTCGTTAGGGTGAAGATATGTTCCTGACGTCTTGCCAAGTAATTGCTGCTACAGCGTGGCATTTGGAAGGTATCGGCCTGGCAACTCTCCTAGCCTGATCAGGTCTGTGGTTGTAATTCATCCTTGAAAGACTGTTTGCTGGGACTTTGCGGGAGAGGAATTCCCTTTAACCTAAATAAAAGGGTTTTATCAGGATGAGGAGTCAGCTTCATGGTCTCGGGAAGCCTAAGTTCATCGCCACACCGGGCCTCCTCTTGCTTTTTGGCTTTGAACTCCTCAAATTCTCAGCCACAGCCATTACAGATATTCTTCATTTGTTTAGTGACCATTCCAACTTATGACACTGGCAGCCTCCCTGTGGTCACGTGATCAAAATTGAGGCGCTTGGCAACTGACTCGTATTTATGACAGTTGCCGCCATCCGGGATCCCCTTTTGTGACTTTCTGATGAGCACAGTCCAATGGGGAAAGCCGGATCCCCTTAACCACCAGCTGACTGACTTCACCGTTGCAGTGATTCACTTCACAACTTTGGCAAGGGATGTCGGTCCAACGGGGGCCAAATTCACTTCATGTCAGCCCTGAAACCATTTTGGAGAAACGTCAGGGCTGCTGCCACCGCAAGGCTGGCTGTCGCGGTGGGAACATGAGATGCGGGGGACATAGGGCTCACTTAGCCAAGAGTGGGATTCTACCAGTTTGGACCAGTTCCGTTGTGCTTCGCCAGCAGCCAGTGCAGACGGCAGTGGAATCGGACAGTGGGGAAGAAAGGGGACTAATCAGGGAGTCTGGAGAGGACTTGGATGAGGGTCCTGCATCCGATACAGAGATGGGGCAAGGGCCATCTGGGAATGGGAGCCTTCGGAGTCTGGCAGCAGTGAGGAAGAGGACCCAGGGGAGCCTGTTCCCAGTGCATGCTTGTGCATAGCTGCTAGAAGGCAAGAGCAGCTGAAGCAGAAGGGGCAACTCAGGAGTAAGGCTGGGAGGTGACTGCCCCTCCCATAAGGGATAAAAGTCAGGCCAAGATGATGAAACCTTTGCAGGAAGCAAAGCCGTTCCATAATTTCCGAGTCCTCCTTGAAGCTCTGTGAACTCGGGTTGGTTTTTTTCTGGGACTTGCGTTGGTTGATGTTATAATTAATTGGACTTCTGTTTTTTGGGAGGGGCAGCACTGAAAGGCACGCACTTATCTTGGGGAACTAAGATAAGCTCTGGCTGGGAACGCAAGTCATTCCCAGCGTTGCATTGCTTTTAAAGCAAGTTCATGTTTCAGTATGTTTGACGAAGCCTGTGTCAGAACAGGGTTCAAGTGAACCAGATGTCAAATTTCCATCTGGTTCGCCAAACCAGTATTTGAACCAATTGGCTGGCCCTGTCCACCCTGCACCGCCCCTCCCCAGAGATGCCACATGGCCTGTTTTCAATGCAGGTCAGTGCAGGGTCCACACAGAGGCTCTGAGAGGGAGAAAAACAGCCCTACCGGAGGTCCCAAAAGTCATGTTTCTGGCTTCCAGAGCGCCTCCAGAGCCCAAGGGAGGCCATTTTTGTCCTCCCAGAGGCCCGAGGGAAGCCTCGGGACTCTGGGGAAGGTGAAAAACGCCCCTCCCGGAAGTTCCAGTAGGCCACACCAAACCAATAACCGGGTAGCGAACCGGTTGCTGGGGTTTTTGAATCCCACCCCTGTACCTAGCAACCTAAATGTCGGGCTCAATGGTGGTCATAACTTGAGGACTACCTGTAACGTGTTCAAAACCAAGAGTTTTTGGAAGTCCAACCTTGAGATAAAGGTGGGGAAGCCAAGGAGGAGAAAAAGACCGAAACCAAAGACTCCCAAACAAGACCTGGGGATTCTGGGGTATACTTACTCACACGCTGTGGAGCCGGGCCACTGTCGATGCTTCCTCCAAACCCCCGGACACTGCAGTGAGGAGGGGCCCATCCATAGCTGCAGTGGCAATTCTTTTTGCTGTTGCAGACCTGAAATGCATCAAGTTTATGATCAGCCAAGAACCATGTTCCCTTTCCTTGGAGAAGGATAATCTGATTGTGTGGGGTCCTTGGTGCTCTCTGAGCTGGGTGGCTTTCTTGCAGACGTTTCATGACCCAACAAGGTGACATCATCAGTGCTAGGAGGGAGAGAGGATTCAGGAGGAGGACGAGGAGGAGGAAGAAGAAGAGGAGGAGGAGGACAATGAGACTGTGGGGTCCTTGGTGCTCTATGAACTGGGTGGTTTTCTTGCAGACATTTCATGACCCATCTAGGTGACATCATCAGTGCTAGAAGCAGGTGGGGGTTGGGGAGGAGAAGGAGGAGGAGGAGGAGATGACTACAGGATCCTTAGTTCTGTCTATGATAGGTTGCTTTTTGTAGATGTTTTGTTACCCAAACAGGTAACATCACCACTGTAGCAGTGGTGTCATAATACTAGTACCCTCCCTCCTTATAGCCCTGACGATGTTACCTAGTTGGGTCACGAAAGGGCAGGTGAACTAAAACCTGCCCCCGCCAAACTTTCTGGTGCCCCGATCTCTTCTCAGAACTTCAGCTCCTCATTACTTACTCCCTGGTTGTTACACTTGGAAAAATCACAGTCATAATTCAAAACTGTCTTGTTGACGCAGGACCGATTTATGCATATCTAGAAAAAAAGAAAAAGAAACAATGGCTGGCGGAGGAATTTTGGGAGTTGAAGTCCACCGGTCTTAAAACAGCGAAGGTTGGAGACCCCTGGCATAGAACGCGCAGGGACACATGAGTGCCAGCCATTCTCTCCTCTCCTGGCAGAGCCAACTCCATTTCTGGGCTTGCTCACCATGCCATAGTCCTCTTCCCTCTTTCCTACCCGGATCCTTCCCCATCTGACCTTGCTGGCACCGCAGGATGAGCCATCTTTCGCTATCCCATCATCCTTCCCCTCGTCCTGCAGGTGAGAGATGACACTCCAGCACAAAACGTCCTCAATGGGGGTCTGGAGGATGGAGAAGCCCGGAGAAATTCTGGGAACTTTATGGACATTCGTGCACTGGAGCCTCCCACAGAGCACATCTCTGGGAACAAAGACAGGAAGACAGAAGTGGAGGTGACCTTCTCCCGCTGCACCATAGAGAGCATCTTAACTTCCTGCACACCTGTGTAGGGTTTGCCCATTGGACAGGGGCACATAGGATAGCACTCCAGAGGGTGAACGTCATTGCCCAGAGGATCCTGGGTTGCCCTCTCCCCAATTTGGAAGAGCTTTATAGCTCCTGCTGCCTTAAGAAAGCTCAAAACATCCTCAAAGATCCGTCTTGTCCTGTGCATCCCCCTTATTTTGAACTATGGCCACCTGGCAGACAGTACAGAATAATAAAAACAAGGACAAACAGGCTGAAAAACAGCTTCTATCCCAGGGCAGAAACTCTGTTGAATTCCACTGTATAGTGCAATATTAACACAATATCAATTGTCTCGAATGTAATTGCCCTCTCCCCTCTTTGGAAGAGCTTGAAGAAAGTTCAAAACATCCTCAAAGATCCATCTCAACCTGGACACTCTTTTTGAACTACTACCATCTGGCAGACGGTACAGGATAATAATAAAAACAAAGACAAATAGACTGAAAAACAGCTTCTATCCCAGGTCAGTAACTCTGTTGAATTCCACTGTATAGTGCAACATTAAGGCAATATCAGGGGTTTTCCATTCAATCTGTGGAGTGTGAAGGATGTGCGTTTGTGTTTACTTTCATGGTCATGATGTGCACTGAAGATAGGGTTTGATTTAGTTGTACGAGGTGCGAAGACAATAAACTAAACTGAACATCCCAGATTGCAGGGCTGGGCTCCTACCGGTTTGCACCGGTTCAGGCGAACTGGTAGCTAGTTTTATGGGCAAGTTCGGTGAACTGGCAAATCCCACCCCTGGCTGGCCCCACCCAGAAGTCCCCACGTGGCCCATTTTGGATTTCAGGTAAATGAGTTTTCAGCCTCTGGAGACTCTCCAGAGCCCAAGGAGGCTGTTTTTGCCCTCCCAGAGGCTCGAGGAAAGCCTCCAGAGGCCGGGGGAGGGCGAAAACACCCCATACCCCATTTTCACTCCCAGGCCAGAGTGGTGCTGGAGGCTGACTAGGCCACGCCCACCATTGTCACATCATTCCAGCAACCGGGCAGAGAACTGGTTGCTCCATTTTTGGGGGGGAAGCCCACTTTGGCCTGATTGACTTCTGGTGGCTTTTCAGAGGAGGAAAGACCTGTCTGAATTCGGTAGCTGGTTTTCAGGTTGGGAAGAAAGGAACTAGAGATCCTTCTGCAGAACCTAAGACGGAACCTAAGAATAAAACTCTCCCATCCCTAGCCAGAAATAGAGAGGAGGGAGAGTATAGGAGGTGGAACTGACTTAGCGGCTGGAGAACCTAAATCAGTATTTTTCAACTTTGGCAACTTTAAGACGGGTGGACTTCGGTTCCCAGAATTTTCCAGCCAGCATGGGCAGACTTCAACTTCTATAATTCCCCCAGCCAACATAACTAGACTTCAACTCCACAATTCTCCAGCCAGCACAGGTGTGGACTTCAACTCCCACAATTCCCCAGGCAACAGGTGGATTTCAACTTTCAGAGTTCCCCAACCAGTAATAGTGGACTCCAACTCCCATGATTCTCCAGCCAGCATGGGCAGACTTCAACTTCTATCATTCCCCAGCCAGCAGGAGTGGGCTTCAACTCCCAGAATTCCCCAGCCAACATGAATTGAATTCTGGGAGTTGAAGTCCACCCATTATAAAGTTGCCACAATTGGGGGAAAAAAAATGTGGCTATACGTAGGAGTTGTCAACAAAGGATGCTTTTTTTTAGTGCTCTTTTAAAAATGGAAGAGAGGAGAGTCTCTACCTTCCTGTTTTTCATTTTTCTAATTTTTCATTATGGGAAAACTTAAAGAGAAACTCCCAGGGGAAAAAGAAAATCTTAAAGGAGAAAGGCTTTCCTTCCTTACGAAGGCTTTAAAAGAGAATAATGGACAACGGGTGCTAAGAGAACATAATTAGACCTTCATCTCCGAATTCAATCCAGAGGATCAGAGTGGGTACAACTTTGCAGATCCTTCTCATCTCTTGGAAGTGCAACTGCCCCATGATGCAGACTGACTGGGGAATCCTGGGAGTTGACGTTCCACCCATCTGAAAGTTGCCATAGTTGAAAACGACTTCCTGAGTCCATCTCTTTTATCCATGTAGTTCCTCTGCTCATAGAAGCGACAGTTCAAAGCACCTTTGGGAGATTAGAAAGAGTTCAGCTCATCAAGTCCCAACGCGCCGTCAGAATAACGGAATCACAGAGATGGGACCTTGGAGGTCTTCTAGTCCAACCCCTTGCTCAAGCAAAGGGACCTTATATCCATTTCAGACCAATGTCTATCCAGTTACTTCTTGAAAGCCTCCGGGGTTGGAGCACCCACCACTTCTGGTGGCAAGTAGTTCCACTGACTAATTCTTCTAAGTAGTTCCACTGACTAATTCTTCTGATGTGCCTTTCATGCAAGCCAGGAAATGCTAGTTGGGACAACTTTCTCTCTCCATCCCCTCCACCTTTGCCCAGGAGTCAATGAGTGGCCTTACTTTTCTGCACACTTTTTGTATCCGGATTTATCTTGGCCGCAGTTACCGGTCCGGTCGCCTTGAAAGTTGACTTCCTTGTAGCAACTGAGTGGAGCAGGCTTGGCAGCTAAAGTGTTGGACATTGGGATGAGAAAGAGGGAGAAGTCAAAAGTCAAGAGCAAGATGGAGAGGGAGCCAGCATTTTAGGCAAAGTTCACAGGAGGTTAATTATTCAAGGATACATTTTTGTTCATTTGCAATGTTTCTGTAGATCAAGGGTCTCCAACCTTGGCAACTTGAAGACTTGTGGACTTCAACTCCCAGAATTCCTCAGCCAGCAAAGCTTGTGGACTTCAAGTCTTCAAGTTGCCAAGGTTGGACACCCCTTCTGTAGATTATGTAGATTTATCTATAAGCATCTATATCTATAATAGACCCATCGTCTAAATATATCTATAAATGTGTAGATTTAACACAGAATTATAGATTTATAGAGAGAGGAAATATACTTATCTTTCTGGCTTAGAAACCAGAAGATGGTGAGTTCTAACCCTGCATAAGGCATGAAAGCCAGTTGGGTGATTTTGGGCCAATCACCAGGAGATGGTGAGTTCTAGTCCCGCCTTAGGCATGAAAGCCAGCTGACTGACTTTGGCCCAATCACCAGGAGACAGTGAGTTCTAGTCCCGCCTTAGGCATGAAAGCCAACTGGGTGACTCTGGGCCAATCACCAGGAGACAGTGAGTTCTAGTCCTTCCTTAGGTATGAAAGCCAGTTGGATGACTTTGGCCCAATCACCAGGAGACAGTGAGTTCTAGTCCTGCCTTAGGGATGAATGCCAGCTGGATGACTTTGGGCCAATCACCAGGAGACAGTGAGTTCTAGTCCTTCCTTAGGTATGAAAGCCAATTGGATGACTTTGGCCCAATCACCAGGAGACAGTGAGTTCTAGTCCTTCCTTAGATATGAAAGCCAGTTGGGTGACTCTGGGCCAATCACCAGGAGACAGTGAGTTCTAGTCCTGCCTTAGGGATGAATGCCAGCTGGATGACTTTGGGCCAATCACCAGGAGACAGTGAGTTCTAGTCCTTCCTTAGATATGAAAGCCAACTGGGTGACTCTGGGCCAATCACCAGGAGACAGTGAGTTCTAGTCCTGCCTTAGGGATGAATGCCAGCTGGATGACTTTGGGCCAATCACCAGGAGACAGTGAGTTCTAGTCCTATCTCAGGCATGAAAGCCGGCTGGGTGATTTTCAGCCAATCACCAGGAGACGGTGAATTTTAGGCTTGCTGTAGGCATGAAAGCAAGTAGCGTGACTTTGGGCCAATCACCAGGAGACGATGAGTTCTAGTCCCGCTTTAGATATCCAAGCAGACTGTCTGACTTTCAGCCAATCACCAGGAGACAGTGAGTTCTAGTTTCACCTCAGGCATGAAAGCCAGTTGGGTGACTTTCAGCCAATCACCCAGGAGGCGGTGAGTTCTAGTCCTGCCTTAGGGATGAATGCCAGTCAGGCAAACTTGGAGGATGAAAAGAAGCCTTGAAGGCCTCCAGGCCCGGGGTGGACTGGCACTGCCCTATCCAAATGCCAACCAGGGCAAACCCTGCTTAGTGACCTTGGGGGTGTGTGGAACCCAACCGCCCTCTCCCCACCGAATGCATCTCCGTTTCGCTTTTCCCTGGAAAAGACTCTCCTTGCCTTTGCCAAAGAACGTCTGGCAGTGCCGGTGGATGTCCAGGCAGGCCCCTGAATAGCAGGTGCTTTTGATACCACAGGGCATCCCGTTTTGCTTGAAGACATCCAGGGGGCAGCTTTCCGTGGCCCCCGAACAATATTCGTCCAGGTCGCAGTCGGAGACGGCTTCCCGACACACCGTCCCTACCTTTAGCAACTACGGCAAAAAAAAAGACACAGAACTCGAACCTGGCTCTTGCCAGGCTCCCAGGTGAGGGGAATTTAATAATAGAAGAACAGAGTTGGAAGGGAACTTGTAGGTCATCTAGCCCAACCCCTCCTGCCTAAGCAGGAGAACCTACACCATTCCTTACAGATGGCAGTCTAGTCTCTTCTATAGAAACAAATAAGTTAAGAAAAAAGAGTAAAGGGATAAAGATGGAAGTCACAAGGTTCCGTCTTAGGCCCAGCCAGGACTCTTCAATATCTTCATGAACGACTTAGATGAGGGAATAGAAGGGGAACTTATCAAATTTGCAGATGATACCAAGTTGGCAGGAATAGCGAATCCTGACGAAGATAGGCTCCAGAGCCAGAGGGATCTCGACAGACTAGAACCCTGGGCTGTATCTGACTAAAGGAAATCCAATGTAGAGAAAAGTAAAGTTCTGCACTTAGGCAAGAAAAACCAAAAGGACACCTAGAGACTGGGTGAAACTGGGCTTCTTAATAGCAGGAACTGGGTGGGGCGATCTCGGAGGCTAAGTGGACAACCAGCTGCATAGGAGCCAGCCGTGTGCAGCAGCAGCAGCAGCCAAAAAAGCCAATGCAATCCTAACTTGTATTAACAGAGGGATACAATCGAGATCAAGGGAGGTCCTAATACCACTCTGTAAAGCCTTAGTAAGGCCACACCTGGAGTACTGCATCCAGTTTTGGTCACCACACTATAAAAAAGAGGTTGAGAGTATGGAAAAAGTGCAGAGAAGAGCAACCAGGATGATGAGGGGACTGGAGGCTAAAACATATGAAGAACGGTTGCAGAAACTGGGCCTGGCTAGTCTAGGGAAGAGAAGGACCAGGGGAGACAGGAGAGCATCTTCCAATATTTGAGGGGCTGCCCCAGGGAGGAGGAGGAAGGGGGTCAAGCTATTTTCCAAGGCGCCCGAAGGCCAGACAAGGAATAATGGATGGAAACTGACTGAGGAGAGATTCAAGCTGGAAATAAGGAGAGATTTTCTGACAGGGAGAACAATCAACTAATGGAACAGAAGTTGCCTTCGGGGGTTGTGGGAGCTTCATCACTTGAGACTTTCAAGAAGAGATTGGACTGCCCTCTGTCAGAAATGGTGTAGGGTCTCCTACTTAGGCAGGAGGGGTTGGACTAGATGACCTACAAGATCCCTTCCAACTCTGATTATCTGTTCTCTGTCTACTTGTGTCAGGCATCGTGATGGAATGGCATCATGATGTGACATTTTGGCTGGCCATTTGCCATTTTAACCTGGTTGGTTGCAAACTCAGATGCTTATAAGCTTATGGTTGGATAAAATGATACAACAGCGTGTTGACTTAAAACCAGAAATGTTCCCGTTGAGGATCTCCCCTGAAACTTACAGTAAAGAGAATGTATATTTGATTATTCGTGTACTAACTGCAGTGAGAATCTTATTTGTTCGAAACTGGAAGAGGGAACAGATTCCCGTTGAATTAAATGTGATTAGGAAAATAATAGAATGTGAATAGATTAACACTTGCAATTAACGAAAAAGCACAAACTGAATATTATACAGTATGGGAACTATTCTATCAATGGCTAGAGAAAAAAAAAAGATGAAAACTAAATATAGTTAACGGATTAGTTAAGAAGGCTGAAGTATAGAAGATAGCTTAATAAAAACAAATAAGAAAAAGAGTAAAGGGATGGAGGCATGATGTATGTTAAGATAAGATTAGAGAATAATACCAATGCAATGAATATGATTGTAATTACCACTTGTATTGCAGAAGATATTTGAAGCCAGACAACATGGTGTCAAATGGAAGAAGATACGTTTGTAATAAAATAAACTTTATATATATATAAAAGATGCTTATAGGTTGACGAAAAGCAGCAAAGGGTCAAAGGCCCCCTGGAGCTGGTCTTGGTCTCCCAGTGAGACCCTCCTGGGCCAGGACAGCCCCCAATAGCCCCCCAAAATGGGGCAGTGCCAAGACCTTACCTTACAATCCTGACAACAGGGTCCCTGAACACAGTTGGCACCGGGTATCAGTTGGCAATCCTCTTGGCAGCAGCCGCTGATGATGCATGCCTGCCAGGAAGACGGTTCAGTTGAATCACTATGACAGGATTCTGGCTCTCAGGATTCCGGCTGTCACCCGAATTCAATCATGACCCCTCAAGCCAAACTTCAAAAGAACCCAAACGATTTACAGTCACCTGTGACCCTGTTTCCCCCTTTCCCCCTGGGTGTGTCATCAATCACATTCTCCAATGAAGGATTTTCATGGGCAGAAAATCCGGTAGCCTAGGCTACAATCTTTGTAAGATAAGTGTGGAATGTACTTCTGGTATTACTTGCTGTACTGTTCCTTCAGGTTTCTCCACCCTCCTGCTTATGGCAACTCGGAAACAGGCATAGGGATGATGTACGAGTTGACACCCTGTTTCTCCAGGACAAGCTCACTTTGATGCATCTCGGCTGCAACGGTTCCTCCCGTCTCCCGAGGTCATTCTCACACCCCCTGCCTTTGCCACTCTGTGCCCACCCAAATGCCTTCTCATCCCTTCTGAAGCAGCCTCTTCTCTGTCCCTTTCCCCTTCTCCCTTTGCAGATTGACTTTATCTCTCTCTTTCTCTGTCTCTCTTTCTGTTTCTCTCTCTTTCTCTATCTCTCTCTCTTTCTCTGTCTCTCTCTCTTTCTCTGTCTCTCTATCTCTCTCTTCCTTTCTCTGTCTGTCTCTGTCTCTATGTCTTCCTTTCCCTGTCTGTGTTTCTGTCTCTCTCTTTATCTCCCCCCTCTCTTTCTTTCTCTGGTCTCTGTCTTTATCTCTCTTTCTATCTCTCCCTCTCTTTATCTCTCTCTCTCTTCCTTTCTCTGTCTCTGTCTTTATCTCTCTCTCTCTGTGTGTGTGTCTCTCTCTCTCCCTTTCTCTGTCTGTCTCTGTCTCTATCTCTTTCTCTCTGTATGTGT
Source organism: Hydrophis major (assembly GCA_033807585.1). NCBI lineage: Eukaryota > Metazoa > Chordata > Lepidosauria > Squamata > Elapidae > Hydrophis > Hydrophis major. The sequence goes on from CM066332.1 coordinate 565,149, forward strand.
CCCTCTCTCTTCCTTTCTCTGTCTCTGTCTCTGTCTCTCTCTCTCTCTCCCTTTCTCTGTCTGTCTCTGTCTCTATCTCTTTCTCTCTGTGTGTGTCCCTCTCTCTTCCTTTCTCTGCCTCTGTCTTTCTCTCTCTCTCTCTTCCTTTCTCTGTCTCAGTCTCTCTCTTTATCTCTCCCTCTCTCTTTCTTTCCATCTCTCTTAGTAACATGATGGTTTATCTCTGGACTTCCACTCCAGAGTCTCTGGATGGCTGGATGCGCAGCCTGTAAATTCAATTTTTTTTTAAAAAGAAACAATAATCAAATGAAAAGGAAAGCTGGCCTGGACGCAGAAGGGCTTACCTCCTCCATGCCGCAGTCGCACTGCTCTCCGTCTTCCACGAGGCCATTGCCGCAAGCCTTTCTCTCGGTGACGTCCTTTGGCAAGTTCAGGAAGCAGTTTTGTCCTTGGTTTTGCAAGAAGGCGAAATACGTCTCTTTGCTGCAGTTGCTCAGCCGGTAGCGCTCCCTGCAACAGAGTCAGAGAGAGAGAGAGAGGGAGGGAGAGGGGGAGGGGGAGGGATAGAGGGAGGGATGGGAGGGGAAGGGGGAGAGGGGGAGAGGGGGAGGGGAAGAGAGAGGGGGAGAGAGAGAGAGAGAAAGAGAGAGACAATCCTTGACTTATGAGAGGCAGTTTCTGTAAGCAACACCAGAATGTTTCCTTCCTGCCTTCCTTACAGGATTAGGCCAATAATTTCTTCTAACAACTGGTTCTTTGAACTGCTCAGAAGGTTAACAACCGGTTCTAGCAAATAGGTGCAAACTGGTAGAATCCCACCCAATTTCATCCCTTGGAAACCTGACACATTGGTTTGCTTCACAGCCATGGCAACGACAGTCGTAAAACGGGGCAAACCTCGCTTAGAGACTGTCTTGCGTGGCACCAGACATTTTTGGGGGCTACTCACGCTGTGGTTGAATGCATGAGGCATCGGCCAGCTTGGCTGGTGGAGTTGCACTTGCAGGGCTGTCCGTCCTTTCTTGGGAGGTCATCGTGGGTGAAGCCGAGGGCGTGGCCCAGCTGGTGTGCGGCAGAGACTCCGACGTTTGTGATGGACGGAGAAATCTGGGCCCCAGCAGGACAGGAAAAGGGATGGAAGAGGAGAGGTCATTAACCAGACCGAAGGAGAATCCTAGAATCACAGAATCTGAAGGCTGGAAGGGACCTTTGAGGTCTTCTAGTCTGACCTCCTCGCTCAAGACGGGAGAGCTTTTTCCTTCCTGGCCTAATGGTCCTCCAATCTTTTCTGGACAGCTTCCAACAATGGAACACCGATAACTTTGGGAGAGATCCCTCCACCCAACCACACAGCTACCCTCCCTCTATCATCCTCTCTCTCTCTCTCATTTCTCTCATATCTATCTCTA
>CM066332.1:571557-581557 GCA_033807585.1 Hydrophis major
CATGCCCACCAAGCCACGCCCACCCAGTCACATGACCACCAAGCTACGCTCACCCAGTCACATGCCCACCAAGCCATGCCCACCCAGTCACATGACCACCAAGCCACACCCACCCAGTGACATGGCCACCAAGGCACACCCACCCAGTCACATGACCACCAAGCTACGCCCACCCATGACCACCAAGCTACGCCCACCCAGTCACATGACCACCAAGCCACGCCCACCCAGTGACATGGCCACCAAGGCACACCCACCCAGTCACATGACCACTAAGCCACGCCCACCCAGTCACATGACCACTAAGCCACACCCATCCAGTCACATGGCCGCCAAGCCACACCCACCCAGTCACGTGGCCACCAAGCCACGCCCATCAAATAAGCCACGCCCACAGAACTGGTAGTAAAAAATTTTGAATTCCACCACTGGACGGATGGATGGACGGATGGACGGAAGAGCTCGCCTCTGCAGTTCTGGCTCTGCGGTTGCTGGAGTTTCTCAAGAAAATATCACACAGCCATTTGTCCAGGGTGACATAAGATCTCCTGTCTTGGGCCCCTGGGGGTTGGGCTAGAAGACCCTCCAAGGGCCCTTCCAGCCCAAAGATCGGAGCTGGTTTTCCACCGGTTCGGATCGGTTCTATAGGACCGGAAGCTGAGATTTGGAGTAGTTCAGCGAACTGGCCAATCCCACCTCCGACTGGCCCCGCCAAGCCCATCTCTTCTCTGACTCCCATTGAGTCCCAGATGATCGGCTGGGTCTCCTTGGGTTGCCCTGCCCAGGAGAACGGAGCTGGAAAGCAGGTCAGTGGGGTGGGAGGGAAGCGAGATTTTGCAGTATATCCTTCCCCTGCCACGTCCACAAAGCCACGTCCACAGAACCGGTCCATGGACTTCAAATATTCTGGGATTTACTTACATTGTGAACCACGGAGACAATCTGAAGCACCATCAACATCAGCTGAGTGAGGTTCTGGTTGGCTTGCTGGAACTGAGGGAGGAGGAGAGGAGAACCTGCTCAGGTGTCATGTGTGCACCCACCTACCCTGCCTTCCGAGACTCCCCCTCCCAAAGGATGGTGGCCGAACCCCTTTCTGATCCTTCCCTCATCCCTGATCTCCGTTTTCAGCTCTCCCTCATGGACACCCAGCCATGGGGCTTTCATTCGGACGGGATTAATCTCCTGCAGCTGCTTCTGGAGCGGCAAACCAGGATCTAACCTGGTTAACCCATCCTGGTTACTTACCACCGAATTGTCACAGACAGCGAAGTATTCAAGGTATCTCGATGACGTGTTTTTTCCAGGAAAATGGAGCTGGAAAAAAGGTAGAGGCCTCAGGGGTTGGGTGGCAAAAGAAAGGGAACTTGGGAACAATCATCAGGAGACGGGGAGTTCTAGTCCCGCCTTAGGCATGAAAGCCAACTGGGTGACTCTGGGCCAATCACCAGGAGACAGAGAGTTCTAGTCCCGCCTTAGGCATGAAAGCCAACTGGGTGACTTTGGGCCAATCACCAGAGACTGGGAGTTCTAGTCCCGCCTTAGGCATGAAAGCCAACTGGGTGACTTTGGGCCAATCACCAGGAGACGGTGAGTTCTAGTCCCGCCTTAGGCATGAAAGCCAACTGGGTGACTTTGGTCCAATCACCAGGAGACAGTGAGTTCTAGTCCCGCCTTAGGCATGAAAGCCAACTGGATGTCTTTGGGCCAATCACCAGGAGACCGTGAGTACTACCGCTTCCTTCCATCTCAGCCCAACCCACATCCCAGAGTTGTCGTTGTGTGTGTGTGGGGGGAGGGAAATAACAGGAAGGGAATGGGGAGTATTACATTCATCACCTTGTGGTCTGGTGTGTTGATCATGGTTGGGCTGGCCTTGGGAGGGACTCTCAAGCCCATCACTTCCACGACTGTCTCTTGGCAGGGGGCACGCAGCTCCAGAGCCTTGCGATAAAGGAGGTGCTTGAAGCCGGTGAAATTTTCGATCGGCTGGATTTCATACATCAAGTTTGCAACCTGAATGTGTCCCCTGGGCATTTTTAGAAGGAAAGGGAGACATGAACAGAATAGAATAGAATAGAATAGGAATAGAATGGAATGGAATGGAATAGAATCAGGAATAAGAATAGAATAGAAAATAGAATAGAATAAAATCTAGAATAAGAATAGATTAGAAAATAGGATAAGAATAGAATAGAATATAGAATAGGAATAGAATAGAATGTAGAATAGAATAGAATATAAAATAGAATAGAATAGAATAGAATAGAAAAAAGAATAGAATAGAAAATAGAATAGGAATAGAATAGAAAATAGAATAGAATAGAATCGAAAATAAGAATAGAATAGAAAATAGAATAGGAATAGAATAGAAAATAGAATAGAATAGAATAGAAAATAGAATAGGAATAGAATAGAAAATAGAATAGAATAGAAAAGAAAATAAGAATAGAATAGAAAATAGAATAGAATAGAATCTAGAATAAAATAGAATAGAATAGAATAGAATAGAAAATAGAATAGAATAGAATGGAAAATAGAATAGAATAAAATATAGAATAAGAATAGAATAGCAGAATAGAATAGAATAGTGCAGAGCAGAGTAGAGCAGAACAGAACAGGAATATATGGAACAGAATAGAATAGAACAGAATAGAGTGAGAGAATGGAATAGGAGGAGAGAACAGAATACAGAATATATTAGAATAGAATAGAATAGAATAGAATAGAGTAGAAACGGAATTCTTTTTTGGCCAGGTGTGTTTATTGGACATACAAGCAGTTTGTCTTGGTGCAAATGCTCTCAGTGTCCATAAAAGAAAAGAGACATTTGTCAAGAGTCAAGAATCATATGGTGCAACACTTAATGATAGTCATCGGGTACAAATAAGCAATCAAATCATACTAGGAAACAGTCGATATAAATCGTAAGGATACAAGCGACAAAGTCACAGTCACACAGTCACAAGTGGGAGGGGATGAGAAGGTTAATAGTAATAGTAGTGCAGACTTTGTAACTAATAGGACAGTGTGGAAGGGATTGTTTAGCAGAGGAATGGCGTTTGTCCTTGTGTCTAGTTGTTCTGGTGTGCAGGGCTCCATAGGATTTGAAACAGTTTGTGTCTGGGATGTGAGGGGTCTGCAGATATTTTCACAAAAGAACAGGGGGAGTCACTCCCAAAACTGTTTCCCCCACCAATGGAGGCTTTCAAGAAAAGACCGGACCACCTTGTGTCCTGGGATGGCACAGGCAGTCCTTAACTTAAAACAATTCGAAATTTCGAGTGGCACTGAAAAAAAGGGACTGGTGACCAAGATCTCCATTCATGACCATTGCAGCAGAATCAATTTCCGGACATTGGCCAACGGGCTCCTATTTATGATGATCCCCTTTTGTGTCCTTCAGACAAGCAAAGTCAAAGGGGCTGCCAGATTGCTTTAATGATGGCAGCAGGAACGGTTGTAAAATGGGAGAAAAGCAACTGCCTTAGCAAGAGAAAAGAGGGGAGGGAGAAGGAAAGGGGGAAGAAGGGAACAAAGAAGGAAGGAAAGGAAGGAAAAGAAGGAAGAAAGAAAAGAAAAAGAAAGAAGGGAGGGAGGGAGGGAGGGAGGAAGAAAGGAGGGAGGGGAGGAAAGGGGAAGGAGAGAACCCATTGCTAAAGTTTTTGACACCCACCCCATCACTGCCCCACATTCAAGACCCAGCTGTATCTCCCACCCACCCACCCTATCGACTACGGGCCCCACAACAAAGCCATTACCAAAGACCGTTGCAGATGGAGATGACCACGTCCGAACTGGGCACATCTTCTACGTATCCGCTGTAATAGCAGTCAACCTGTGAAGAGAGAAGGGGGAAAGAGACAGAGAAGAAGTCTTTTTCAGAAGGGACGAGGAGGCATTTCGGTGGGCACGGAGTGGCAAAGGCAGGGGGTGCAGGAATGACCTCGGGAGACGGGAGGAACCGTTGCAACCGAGATGCATAAAAGTGAGCTCGTCCTGGAGAAACAGGGTGTCAACTCGTACATCATTCCTATACCTGTTTCCGAGTTGCTATAAGAAGGGGGGAGTGTAACCTGAAGGAGCAGTATGGCAATTAAAACCAGAAACACATTCCATGCTTATATTGTAAAGATTGTAGCCTCGGCTACCAGATCTTCTACCCACGAAAATCCTTCATTGGAGAATGTGATTGATGACACCCAGAAAATCCCTCATTGGAGAATGTGATTGATGACACCCAGAAAATCCCTCATTGGAGAATGTGATTGATGACACCCAGAAAATCCTTCATTGGAAAATGTGATTGATGACACCCAGAAAATCCCTCATTGGAGAATGTGATTGATGACACCCAGAAAATCCTTCATTGGAAAATGTGATGGATGACACCCAGAAAATCCCTCATTGGAGAATGTGATGAATAACACCCAGAAAATCCCTCATTGGAGAAAGTGATGGATGACACCCAGAAAATCCCTCATTGGAGAAAGTGATGGATGACACCCAGAAAATCCCTCATTGGAGAAAGTGATGGATGACACCCAGAAAATCCCTCATTGGAGAATGTGATGGATGACACCCAGAAAATCCCTCATTGGAGAATATGATGGATGACACCCAGAAAATCCCTCATTGGAGAATGTGATTGATGACACTCAGAAAATCCCTCATTGGAGAATGTGATTGATGACACCCAGAAAATCCCTCATTGGAGAAAGTGATGGATGACACCCAGAAAATCCCTCATTGGAGAATGTGATTGATGACACCCAGAAAATCCCTCATTGGAGAATGTGATTGATGACACCCAGAAAATCCCTCATTGGAGAATGTGATTGATGACACCCAGAAAATCCCTCATTGGAGAATGTGATTGATGACACCCAGAAAATCCCTCATTGGAGAATGTGATTGATGACACCCAGAAAATCAGGGTCATAGGTGATAGTAAATTACATGTCTCGGAGTTGGCTTCATACGGGTTAGTGTTGGACATGTTGCTCCTAATAAATATTTTGGATTCTTTTGAAGCTTGGTTCGAGGTTCACGATTTAATGAGGGCAATTGTCGGAACCCTGATACAGGGGAGACCTGGGAAGATGTTGAGACTCTGAAAAGAGGGCAGAGGAGAGCAACAAAGAGGATTAGGGAGCTGGATGGTAAAATATATGAGGAACAGTTGCAGGAATTTTGGTATGTCTAGTCTAGAGAAGAGAACGAGTAGGGATGACACGATAGCCACCTTCCAATATTTGAGGGGCTGCCCCAAAGAAGAGGAAAGGGGTCAACCTTTTCTCCAAAGCACCAGAAGACAAGAAGCAACAGATGGAAACTCCTCAAGGAGAGAAGCAACCTGGGATTTAAGGAGGAATTTGCTGACAGAACAATTAGCCAGTGGAACGGCTTGCCACCAGAATTTGTGGGACCTCCAACACTGGAGGTTTTTAAAAAAGAGACCGGGCAGCCATTTGTCTGAAATGATAGAGAATTTCCTGCTAGAGCAGAGGGGTTGGACGAGAAGAATTCCAAGGTCCAACTCTGTGATCCTTCATTCTGTGTCTTAGAAGGGACCCTCTTAAGTTTTCTGGGAAAATGAAAATAAAGGAAGTGTGTGAACTGCTTTCAGCTTTGCAAAACTGTGTTTTATGTATAATATATAGATATAGAGAAACGATAGCTAGCTATAAATGATAGACAGATAGATAGATAGATAGTTAGATAGATAGATAGTTAGATAGTTGATAGATAGATAGGATTATAGATATATAGATAGGATGATAGATAGATAGATAGACAGACAGACAGATAGATAGATAGATGATAGTTAGATAGATGATAGATAGATAGATAGATAGATAGATAGATAGATAGATAGATAGATAGATAGATGGTGGAGGGAGAGAGGGAGAGATGTCAGTAGGAAAGTAGATGATTGAGAGTTAGAGAGATAATATAAGATAGATGAGAGAGAGAGAGAGGTAGGTAGAAGATTGAGAGAGATATAAAATATAGATAGTAGATAGAAAGGTAAGAAATAGATAAATGTATGGAGATCAATGAGAGATCAGTGAGATAGAGGATAGATAGATAGATAGATAGATAGATAGATAGATAGATAGATAGATAGATAGATAGATAGATAGATAGATAGATAGATGGTGGAGGGAGAGAGGGAGAGATGTCAGTAGGAAAGTAGATGATTGAGAGTTAGAGAGATAATATAAGATAGATGAGAGAGAGAGAGAGGTAGGTAGAAGATTGAGAGAGATATAAAATATAGATAGTAGATAGAAAGGTAAGAAATAGATAAATGTATGGAGATCAATGAGAGATCAGTGAGATAGAGGATAGATAGATAGATAGATAGATAGATAGATAGATAGATAGATAGATAGATAGATAGATAGATAGATAGAAAGATAGATAGATAGATAGATAGATAGATAGATAGATAGATAGATAGATAGATAGATAGATAGAAAGATAGATAGATAGATAGATAGATAGATAGATAGATAGATAGATAGATAGATAGAAAGATAGATAGATAGATAGATAGATAGATAGATAGATAGATAGATAGATAGATAGATAGATAGATGATACATAGATAGATAGGATGATAGATAGATAGGATGATAGATAGACAGACAGGCAGGCAGACAGACAGACAGACAGACAGACAGATGATAGTTAGATAGATGATAGATAGATAGATAGATAGATAGATAGATAGATAGATAGATAGATAGACAGACAGATAGATAGATAGATGGTGGAGGGAGAGAGGGAGAGATGTCAGTAGGAAAGTAGATGATTGAGAGTTAGAGAGATAATATAAGATAGATGAGAGAGAGAGAGAGGTAGGTAGAAGATTGAGAGAGATATAAAATATAGATAGTAGATAGAAAGGTAAAAAATAGATAAATATATGGAGATCAATGAGAGATCAGTGAGATAGAGGATAGATAGATAGATAGATAGATAGATAGATAGATAGATAGATAGATAGATAGAGATAGAGATGGATAGATGATAGATATGGAGGGATGGATAGATAGATGACTGACAGATGATGATCATAGACAGAGAGGGAGAGGGAGAGGGAGAGAGAGAGAACTGCACATTTTATAACTGGGGGTGACTTACTCTTGGTTTAGGATGCTGGATAGTTTTCACTCCTTTTAAATCCAGAGAATAAATAGGCATATTCTGAATTACAAAGGACCTGCGTTCGAAAAGGTAGAAACAGGAAAGATATTTGCTCTTTAACTCAACAACAAAATACAGATGAGGCTTAGGCTGTGCAACTGGAATGAAGAGGCAGCTTCCAAACAGTTGTCCTCACCCTCAATGCCCAGGGAAAGCTGAGTGGGTGGGGGGATTAAATGACCCTATAACTACTTACTTCTGATAAAGGCGGAGAATCCTGTGAACGCCTTCGATTTTCATCAGATAGGATATTTCTTTCTGGAACGTGTATGACAAATAGGTACATTTCAACTCTTTGCAATTTTGCATCAATGGGGTATTTTTTGCCCCCGCCCTTTCCTCCCCCCCACCCGTGAGGTTCACCCAAGGCTGGCCATCTGAGCCTTAAAGATTGTGGGGTCCTTGGGGGCCGTCTGAGCTGGGTGGTTTTCTTGCAGACATTTCACGACCCAACTAGGGAACATCATCAGTGCTCGAAGGAAGGTTTGCAGAGAGGAGGAGGAGGAGAACATTGAGAAGTAAGTCCTTGGTGGTTTCTGAGTTTGGTTGTTTCCTTGCAGACCTTTCATTACCTGGCTGGGTCATATTATCAGTGTGAGGGAGTGTGAGGGGTTTGCTCTCTATTTATACAAAACAGCTTGTGCTGCCAGTATTGGGGTAGGTGTGATTTTTCTTCTTAGTTGTTCTTTGATTTAATTTTCTGCTTTGATTGTTTGTCTGGAGTTAATCCCTGCTTATCCCTGCAGAGCAAGTATAATAACCAGGGAGCAAACCCTACCCTCATCTGCACTGATGATGTTGCCTAGTTGGGTCATGAAATGTCTGCAAGAAAACAACCAAGTTCGAAGAACACCAAGGACCCCACAGTTCCTCCTCCTCCTCCTCCTCCTCCTCCTCCTCCCTTTCTCCTCCTCTCTGCAAACCCTACTCCCTTCTATCACTGATGATGTTACTTAGTTGGCTCATGAAATGTCTGCAAGAAAACTCACCGAGTTCAGGACTCCACAGTTCAACCCTTGCTGGCTGGGGAATTGTGGGACATGAATGTCTGCACCTTTTCAGGTCCTTGGACTGAGAAATGCTGGTTTAAAGGGACCTCTCTCTCCACACTAATCCTAGTTTTGTCATGGTTGTCATCCATTATCAGCTCACAAACCATTTGCTGGCCATCCTCCAAGGCACTCCGTATCTTCAACTACAGTTCCCATCAGCCCCAGCTTTTGTAAACATCAATGGGGTCTGTGACCATCCCCCTACATGGTCTGAATGTCTTAAACCTTCATGGATTTCCCTTACTATCCAGGGTCAGGCAGCCATTCAAACGGTGGAGCCTCATCTGGATTACCTTACTGGAAGGACCCTGTAACTGTTCCAGCAACGTGGGGACAGTCACCTCTGAATAAAGGTAGCTGGGGGCTTCCATCGATCCTAGAAAGAAGGGAACAAAAATGACCCAGTCCCAAGTTAGCATGGCAGAGGGGTGGGATGGATAGCCTTGGGAGGAACCCCCCCAGTCCAGTCAACAGCTCACATCCATGAACCGCCATTTCTTTGTGCTGTGAGTAAAATGTCTCTCTGCCTCTCCTTGAGTCTGGCAAAAGAATAAACCAGCAAGACACAGGTGGATGGAAAACCCCTGGCTATGTCTGAGATCGGACAAACATTTTGTCTGAGATGGTATAAGCGGCTCTGCTTGGACAGGGGGTTGGACTTGATGGCCTCTGAGGTCCCTTCCAGCCCTAGGATTCTATGAGATAGATGGATAAGTTATGATACATTGGTAGATAGATAGATAGATGGATAGATGATAGATAGAGATAGATAGATAGATAGATAGATAGATAGATAGATAGATAGATAGATAGATAGATAGATAGATAGATAGATGATAGACAGACAGACAAAAAAACAGACAGATATAGATAGATAGATAGATAGATAGATAGATAGATAGATAGATGATAGAAGATATAGATGAGATAGATAGATAAATGATAGAAGATATAGATGGATGATAGATAGATAGATAGATAGATAGATAGATAGATAAATGATAGAAGATATAGATGGATGATAGATAGATAGATAGATAGATAGATAGATAGATAGATAGAAGATATAGATGAGATAGATAAATGATCGAAGATATAGATGGATGATAGATAGATAGATAGATAGATAGATAGATAGATAGATAGATAGATGATAGAAGATATAGATGGATGATAGATAGATAGATAGATAGATAGATAGATAGATGATAGAAGATATAGATGGATGATAGAGAGATAGATAGATAGATAGATAGATAGATAGATAGAAGATATAGATGAGATAGATAGATAAATGATCGAAGATATAGATGGATGATAGATAGATAGATAGATAGATAGATAGATAGATGATAGAAGATATAGATGGATGATAGATAGATAGATAGATAGATAGATAGATAGATAGATAGAAGATATAGATGAGATAGATAGATAAATGATAGAAGATATAGATGGATGATAGATAGATAGATAGATAGATAGATAGATAGATAGATAGATAGATAGAAGATATAGATGAGATAGATAAATGATAGAAGATATAGATGGATGATAGATAGATAGATAGATAGATAGATAGATAGATAGATAGATAGATGATAGAAGATATAGATGAGATAGATAAATGATAGAAGATATAGATGGATGATAGATAGATAGATAGATAGATAGATAGATAGATAGATAGATAGATAGATAGAAGATATAGATGAGATAGATAAATGATAGAA
>CM066332.1:586557-756843 GCA_033807585.1 Hydrophis major
AAAGCAGAAGCGGATTTGCTTCCTTTGGTTCTGGGAAGACCTTCTGCACATGCTCAGAGGTGGTTTATTTCTTCTGATCCTACAAGCCAGTAGCACCAACTCAGGGCTTGAAGCTGGGCATGAGGCAGTGGTGAGATTTTTTTTAACTACTGGTTCTGTGGGCATGGTTTGGTGGGCGTGGCAGGGGGAGAATATACTGCAAAAAAAAAAACACCCTTCCCTCCCCACCCCTCTGACCTGCTTTCCAGTTCCGTTCTCCTTTTTCAGGGCAACCAAAGGAGACCTAGCTGATCAGCTGGGACTTAGGAGGCAGAGAATAGATGGGGGTGGAGCCAGTCAGAGGTGGGATTGGCCGGTTCTCCAAACTACTCAACATTTCTCTTAGGAATATAAGTCACCTAACAGGTATTTGGATTAGAAATATATAAACCAGGATAGACATTTTAATACTGTCTCTTTAAGAGCATGCTAAAAACTGCAGTTGGGTGTGGTTACTCAAACAGCCATAAGTGTCAGCCTCAAGATACCTTCCCCTTCCTAACTATCTGCTATTATTTCATTATTTCTCTCGGCTGTCATGGCAACGGTGGGAGGGGGGATTTTATATGAGAAGAGAGCTGGAGGTGTTTGCATTCCTTGCTGGGCTAGCAAGGGGAGGGGGGATTCTTGTCTTTAACTTTCTGTTTCCTGGCTATCTTTTCCTCTTTTGCGCAACTGCGAACTTTTATCAAAATATGTCAAGGTCATTTGACAAGACGTCTCATCACCATCTGAAGATGACCACATGAGCTGTCTTAAAAGTTTTAATTGGAAGAACCATTTGAACTTTGGGGGGTGGGGACAAATCTATTTCTTTGTATATGCATTCTACCCGCCAATTTCTCAGTTTCGGAATTGCTTTGTAGCTACCACTTTATTTCCCAGTAAAAGGATAACTTTGCTCTACCCATGGAGTCTGAGTATTTCTTTCTTGGGATCTAAAAGGAGCGCAGCCTGACACATAAGATGGAGCCAGAAACTTGGATTGTCTTAGTCTTAGTCTCAGAAGAGAGTGTGTCTGAGTGAGTATCTCTGTTTCCTTCTGTTGGAAAGTATTGCTGTTCCTCCATTTCTTCTAGTTGACTGATATTACTGGATTTAATGTAAGTCTGTTACTGAACTGTTTTTTGACACTGGACTTTGATATTTGGATTATCCCTGGATTGAAAACTGACTGATTTAACTTGGGAATGACTTTGGATTGCTTATTTTGGACTTTGCTTAAACCTTTCTGGAAGTAAAAACCCACATTTACTGTACAGCGTATCTGTGTGCTGTGTGTGTATTATTCAAACACTTCTCTCAAATACGTCTCCCTGTATGCACTCATTCTCCTAACGGGGAATTACTTCAACAATTTCCACTACTGGTTCTCCAGAACTGGTGAGAACCGACTGAAGACCACCTCTGAAAATTGGCTTAATGAACTATGTAAACTCTTAGCCTTTGAACTGACTTTTCTACTGAAAACTATTCCAGATTTCCGCAACCGGTTCTTGAGAACCACTCAGAACCAGCTGAACCCACCTCTGGCATAAGGGACCCCTGAATTTCCAGGGATGGGCGTAACTACAACTCCCAATATCACCCCTCATCTTGAGTCTGGCTGCCTGGCTTCTGGGAGTTGTAGTTCAGCTGCTCTTCCCTGCTCCAGTCTGGACTCCATGGCCCCCTACCCCAAGTATTTTTACCCACCCAGTCTGAAGAGGATCCAAAGCAGTAACAGCCAAGCGCCTGGCATTCTTCGCTTTCAGGGCCGAAAAGAGGGGAGACAGACCCCCAGGGTGCCTCCTCCCTCAATTTCTTTCAGTAGGTGCTGCCATTGTTCAGAGCATTAACTGCCACCCAATTCTAATTCTCAACTGCCCCTCAAGCCCAAGGTCCTGCCTGATTGGCTCCCTCCGGCTTAAGTCCCACCCCGGTAGCTCTGTCAGCATAATGACAGCTGCAGAGAATGCCAGCTGGCAGCGATCTCAGAACCTGCCCCTTTTCTCATCCAGGTGAGAGCTCCGCCCCTTTTCTGGGCCACAATGGCCAGGAGGAGGGGGCTTCGGGCTCTGCCCCTCCAACGCCCCATTGGCTGCTGCTGGTGCCCGTTGTGTTTGTGATATCTTCAACAGGTGCCAAGGGAAGGATTGAAGGTCTCAACCAAGACCAGAACTGACCTTCTCAGTGGACACTTGAATGGGCCCCAAGGTTGTCTACTCCTAGACCACTGTTGCTTCATGGCAAACCCTTGACCTCGGTGGTCTAAAGCTTAGAATAACACAGTTGGAGGGGACCTTGGAGGTCTTCTGGTCCACCCTCTCTGCTCGGAGGGGGAGATTGAACAGCTGAGAGGGAGTGGGAGTGGGGCTCCGGTGGCTGTGGGGAAAATTGAGGAAGGGCACAGTCTGGCTGGGCATTCAGAGAAAGACGCAGGGCCATCCCCTCTTCATCCTAAGGCACGCAGGGAGGAACAGAGAAGGGAGCAACCTGGGTTACAGGAGAGGAAAGGGCCCTGATTCCCTTCATTGGCTGCAGCTGGGAAAACAGGATTTAAAAAGGGTGTTTGCACACAGCACCTTTCTGGAAGCCAAGTGTGCGTTATCTTTGTTTGTCAAGTCTTACCTGAGTTCTAATGTCCTCCCAACTGTGTGTGTTTCATTATCTTTTGGAAGTCTGCAATTCTGCCCTGTCTCGTTCATTGCTGCAGTGTGCTTTGTGTTGGTTTTTATTTATAATCTATATGTACTTTGGGTTCGGATGAAATTTCTTCCCTTTCAAAACTGTTCTTGGGAGGGTTTTTTTCTCCAGCCAATGATAACTGGACATTGAGGGCCAAGTTGGACGAATTAAAGGGACTTTACCTACTTTTATGACTTCGTTGCTTTTGTGCCACGCCCCTTTCAGTCATCACAGCACCATTTCAGACAAATGGCTGTCCAGTCTCTTCTTAAAAGCCTCCAGGGTTCCTGGTGCCCCCCTCTGTGGATTTTGCAGATGTCCATAAGACGGAGTCCGAAAAGCCAAGATGTTAGCCACCCAAGGTGTCAACTCATAAAGCATTCCTGGCCTGCTCTCGAGGTGCCATAGGCAGAAGGAGGGGGGGGAGGTTGAAACTGACGGAACAGTGTGTCAGCTACAACCAGAAGCACATTCCACATATATCTTCTTCAAGGCTGTATCCCAGGCTACCAGGACCAGCCTGAGAGGCGTGATCTCTACAGCCTGGGAAAATGCTCCGTTGGAGGATGTGATTTATGACACACCCTGGGGGGAGGGGGTAAACAGGGTCATAGGTAGGCTGTAAATTACGTGAGGTGGAGCGGACTTCATTTGGGAAAGTGCTGACATGTTGCTCCTAATAAATAACTGGATTTATTTTGAAACTTGGCTCGAGGCTCATGGTTTAATTAGGGCATCCGTCGGAACCCTGACAGCAAGTCTTCTTCTGTCCTGATACTTCCAGTAGTCAATTTCCCATTCCCTTCCCTCCTTCCTTCCCTTCTTTCCTCCCCCCTCCTTCCTTCCTCCCTCCTTCTCCCCCTTTCCTCCCTCCCTCCCACTCTCCCTTCTCTTCCTTCCTTTCTCCCTCTTCCTCTCTTCTCTCCCTTCCTTCTTTCCCTCCTCCCTCCCTCCCTTCCCTCCCTCCCTTCCTTCTCTTCCTCCCTCCCTCCCTTCTTCCTCCCCTTCCTCTTTCCTCCTTCTCTCCCTCCCTCCTTCCCTCCCTTTCTCCTCCCTCCCTCTCCTGTCTTCCCTTCCCCTCAACATCAGCTCTGCCCTTCTCATCCAGCTGTCTGCTCTCACACCAATTGCCCAAGGAAACCCACCGTCTCCCCGTAGATTGCCTTCAGAGACCGTCTCTCACTGCCATGGACACTCAGGGTGGTCTGGGAATTATCTGAAGGATTCCAATTTCACAGGGCAGAGATCGCCTTAGCCTGACTGGACCTTCCCTGAGACCTGCAGAAGGAAGCTGTGCCTGTTGTTCTCCTTTTAGACAGCGATGTCCTTCTGGAAGGCTTGCAAGACTTGGGAGATGTAGCCTGGTTCTGCTCTTTGATAAGGTTGATGGAGGAGGGGGAGGGGGAGAGGAGAGTCCCCAAAGGTCCTCCATTGGTGCCTTGAGGCCTGGGGCTATTCTCACTCATGCTCAAGGGTCAGGAACCGTCTCCTGCTGATTGGCCCAAAGTCTCCCAGTTGGCTTTCACGCCTAAAGCGGGACTAGAACTCACCGTCTCCTGCTGATTGGCCCAAAGTCTCCCAGTTGGCTTTCACGCCTGAGGCGGGACTAGAACTCACCGTCTCCTGGTGATTGGCCCAAAGTCACCCAGTGGCTTTCATGCCTAAGGCAGGACTAGAACGCTCTGTCTCCTGGTGATTGGCCCAAAGTCTCCCAGTTGGCTTTCATGCCTAAGGCGGGACTAGAACTCTCTGTCTCCTGCTGATTGGCCCAAAGTCTCCCAGTTGGCTTTCCTGCCTAAGCCGGGACTAGAACTCTCTGTCTCCTGGTGATTGGCCCAAAGTCACCCAGTTGGCTTTCATGCCTAAGCCGGGACTAGAACTCTCTGTCTCCTGGTGATTGGCCCAAAGTCTCCCAGTTGGCTTTCATGCCTAAGGCGGGACTAGAACTCACCGTCTCCTGGTGATTGGCCCAAAGTCTCCCAGTTGGCTTTCATGCCTAAGGCGGGACTAGAACTCTCTGTCTCCTGCTGATTGGCCCAAAGTCTCCCAGTTGGCTTTCCTGCCTAAGGCAGGACTAGAACTCTCTGTCTCCTGGTGATTGGCCCAAAGTCACCCAGCTGGCATTCATCCCTAAGGCAGGACTAGAACTCACTGTCTCCTGGTGATTGGCCCAAAGTCACCCAGCTGGCTTTCATGCCTGAGGCGGGACTAGAACTCACTGTCTCCTGGTGATTGGCCCAAAGTCACCCAGCTGGCTTTCATGCCTAAGGCGGGACTAGAACTCTCTGTCTCCTGGTGATTGGCCCAAAGTCACCCAGCTGGCTTTCATGCCTGAGGCGGGACTAGAACTCACTGTCTCCTGGTGATTGGCCCAAAGTCACCCAGCTGGCTTTCATGCCTGAGGCAGGACTAGAACTCACTGTCTCCTGGTGATTGGCCCAAAGTCACCCAGCTGGCTTTCATGCCTAAGGCGGGACTAGAACTCTCTGTCTCCTGCTGATTGGCCCAAAGTCTCCCAGTTGGCTTTCCTGCCTAAGGCAGGACTAGAACTCACTGTCTCCTGCTGATTGGCTCAAAGTCTCCCAGCTGGCTTTCATGCCTGAGGCAGGACTAGAACTCACTGTCTCCTGCTGATTGGCCCAAAGTCACCCAGCTGGCTTTCATGCCTGAGGCGGGACTAGAACTCTCTGTCTCCTGCTGATTGGCCCAAAGTCTCCCAGCTGGCTTTCATGCCTGAGGCGGGACTAGAACTCACTGTCTCCTGGTGATTGGCCCAAAGTCACCCAGCTGCCTTTCACGCCTAAGGCGGGACTAGAACGCTCTGTCTCCTGGTGATTGGCCCAAAGTCTCCCAGTTGGCTTTCATGCCTGAGGCGGGACTAGAACTCAACGCTTCTCACTTTCTAGCATTATTTGGGTGTGGGAAGGGAGAAAGGGGAAAAGGAAGAGCTTGTTGCATTTAATTGCTGCTTATGTCAGTTTGTATAGCTGTTGTCCACGCAGTTATAACAAAATCGGTGTTTCCAAATCACGGGAAGGAAGCATTCCACTTAGTGGTGGGATTAAGCCAGTTTGCACCAGTTCACAAGAACTGGTTATTAACTTTCGGAGAAGTTTGGTGATCTGGTTGTTGGAAGAAATCATTAGGGCAGAGAACCGGTTGTTAAATTATTTGAATCCAACCACTGGTTCCAGTTTATTCACCTTGACCATGGAGTACAGGTGTGGCTGACACATTAATTAATTAATTAATTATAATTGTAATTCATTGGTTGCCCAGTCGGCCAGATGTTCAGACTGGATTTGGCATTTTTATTCACCTGTTATGTCCTTCCCAAGGACCTGGAATATAATGACAGGTGGCCCTCGACTTATAGTCCTCATTTAGTGATTGTTCAAAGTTACATCATTTAAAAAAGGGATTTATGACCGTTTTTCACACTTCATGACCATTGCAGCGTCCCCATGGTCATGCGATCAAAATTCAGAGGCTTGGCAACTTGTTCCCTTGTTCTTTAACTGTTCCCTTCTCCTGGCAGCTCTGCACATGCACATGCTGGGAACAGGCTCCAGCTGTTCTTCTTCCCCACTTCTTCCCCACTCCGAAGGCAGCTGATAACTGTCAGATGGCCCTGGCCCCACCTCTGCATCCGACGCAGACACTCATCAGAGCCTTCCCCAGACTCCACGACTGGCCTACGCTCCTCCCCAACCTCCTCACTGTCCAAACCACTGGCGGGCCACAACACTGATCTGACCTGCCTGTCTGCCAAATCTACCCCTTTTCTGTTAAAAATAAAATATGAAACAGAGACATTCAGACTTTTGCATATGAAATTTATTGGAAAAGAAAATACTCGGTATTCCCTTTCGCTGAACCCCTAAAACCAGAAGAGTCAATGACTGTAAGAAAAGACGAGAAAACCTGCAGATAATTTTTTGTTTTTTTCACACGCACGCCAATATTTATATCCCTGTCAAACAAAACCCTTTTTTTTTAAACCCGGTTTCCACCGAAACGTGGCTTGTTTCCACAGAGCTTGGCGACCCGGATTGAGCAAAGTTAAAAAGCTGGACTTTTTTGAACAGAATTTGTAGATAGATATGTACATATATATATTTATATATACACACGCAGGCACACACACACGCACACAGGAGAGAAAATGTGAACCACATACACACCCACGTTAAAACCAGAAAGGGCTGAGCTGCAGCAGGGGGAACCTGTGTAGCTCAAAACACATCAATTGCTACTCGGATCTGTACTTATAGCAGTGTCTAGAACAGTGTTTATTGAGCGTGGCCCCTTTAAGATGGGTGGACTTCAACTCCCAGAATTCCCCAGCCAGCAAAGCTGAGAAGGAGTTGAAGCCCATCCATCTTAAAGGGGCCACGCTCAACAAACTCTGTTCTAAAGATAGATATTTGGCCATTCGCAACTCAAAAGGGTTAGTCGTGAAATTAACCACGGGGAAAGGGGGGAAATCTGTTGCAACCCGTGAGTAAACCCTGCACGATTCTTGGGAGCCCTTACTTGTGAGCATGTGAGAGAAATGGTTTCATTCATTTCTTTTTCTTCTTTTAAAAAAAATGACCCGTTTTTCTAAGTTTAAGAGAAGTTGGCAGTGATGAAAGAATTTCTGCACAGTGAAGGCCAGGCAAAGCCACGCAGCCAAAACCTCTGTCTCCGTAGGCACCAGCTAACGATTGGGAGCAAAAAGAGTTGCAGATCCAAATTTGAACTCGGTACCCATGTCAAAGCCAAAAGGAAGTTTTTTTAAAAAAAATTATCAACTCCTTTGCCGCCAGCTAAACCTTGCCTGGGGGAAACTTAAGAAGCCAGAGATGAAATAATGGACGGTTTATTAGATTTATCGGCGGCCCATCTTACCAGCAGTGGGATCCCACTTGTTCCGCTAGCAGTTCGGTGATTATGCGTGTGTGTCCGCACCAAACATGCATGTGCAGCTTTTCACACACCAGCTGAGTGGGGCCTGCAGCGCCAATCAACTGAGAGGACTTTATTTTTTTGACTACCGGTGTCAACTCATAAAATATTTCTCTGGTCTTTTTAGAGTTGCCAACAGGAAGGGAGGCAGGAGCAGTGCAGCAGCTTGCAAACCGAAAGTGCATTCCATCAATGTTTTCAAAGATAGTTTCTAGGTGACCGAAGTTTCTGCCCTGCAAAATTCTAACCGGAGAGCCTGATGGATGATTCTGGGCTAGGGAGGTGTCCCATAGGAGGATATGAATTACGATACACCTGGGGGCTGCAGGGTGGGCGAACCAGGGTCAAGGGTAACAATCAATGTATGTGTCTCAAGAGTCGGCTACGCCCAGGCAGTGCCAGCATGTTCACTCCCAATAAATCCTTTTGAAGTTTTAGAAGTTTGGCTCGAGACTCAGGATTTAAATGGGGGTCACTGCCCGAATCCTGACAGCTAGCCGACTCTGACAGTTCTCCACTTCAGTGGTCCAATTGAGAAAGGAACAAATTACTTCACACCTATACAATTGCCAAAAATACAATCCAGGCAGCTTGGCTACACATAACGCTTACTGTGTCCAAAAAGCAGTTTGGAGGGAGAGAAATAATTGTCTGGGGTTCTGGAGCAAAGCCATCAAGATGGCAAAGAATGAATGTTCTGGAGAAGGTCTTAAGTAAGGTGAAAGAGCTGGCAAACCTGGTTTAGATCTTTGTCGAAGATTCGAAAGCAGTGTTTCCCAACTGTGGCTACTTGGAAGAGGGGTGGACTTCAACTCCCAGAATTCCCCCCCCAGCTTGTAAGGAATTCTGGGAATAGGAGTCCACCCCTCTTCCCAGTAGCCATGGTTGAGCTCCACAGGTGTAAAAAGGCACCTGTTTGGTTCTTCTCTACCTCCACGGATCCAATTCACCTGGCTAGAACTGTTGAAAGTTGGTGGTGTGGTTCCTTGACCTGCTGTGGGTGGGAAGACCACACAAATTCTAGAGCAGGGGTCCCCAAACTTGGCCACTTTAGGACTTGTGGACGTCAACTCCCAGAATTCCACCAGTCTTAAAGAGGCCACGTTCGAAGGCTGGGGAATTCTGGGAGTTGAAGTCCACCAATCTTCAAGTGGCCAAAGTTGGATGGCAGAGGAATCTTGGGAGTTGAGGTCTACAAGTCTTAAAGTTGCCAAATTTGGGGACCCCTGCTCTAGAAACATGAGTTTAACAGAGTTAAAGAAGAAAAGCAAAACCAAGAATACAATCCATGCTCTCTCCTCCACCTAAAACTGTTGAAAACAATGGGAAATTCTACTCCATGGTTCTTATTTCTCTACAAATATTTTGAGAGCAGTTCTTGGCCCCCTAAATGTTGTCCGCTAATGACTGAGTTATTTAAAACTGGGTTGAGTTGTATGGACTGATAGGTCATAGGTTTTGCACCACTACAAAACAATACAGGGAACAATTCCTCGTGAGGGATGTACACCCAAGTGTAGGCCTCTACAAGGTCCTTACTCTACTTGAACAAGGAAATATGGGTAGCAGGTGCCCACTGAAAAGGAACAGCCACTTCTAAAAAAAAACAACTTACTTCGATGACCACCTTCACTCACTCATCTGGACACTTCTTTCTAGCACTGATGATGTTCCCTAGTTGGATCATGAAACGTCTGCAAGAAAACCACCAAGCTCAGAGAGCACCCAGCACCCCAGTTTCTACCCTGAGCTACAAATATTTTCTCCTGTTGCTCATAAAATGGGGTAAAACTCACTTAGCAACTGTCTTCCTTAGCAACCAAAATTTTGGGCTTAACTATGGTCGCAGCGTGTCGACTATCTGTATTTAGTACAAAGCCACTTTCTAGATTTGAAAAAGAGAGGGAGCTAATGATTTTGTTGGGTGTGGGTTTGCTAATTCAGAGTTTTGCATTCGTTCCTGGACTGTTTGGTAGAGTTTGGAGTTGAAATGTGGAGAAAATAAAACATTTTTGAGTCTAATTTCCCCCTCCCTAAAGTTTCCAAAGCTGTTTTGGGTAGGGGGCAGCCTTCCCCACCAAAGAGAACCCAAGGCTTCCTCTACTTTTACATTGGAAAAGGTGCCAAATCAGACAATTTGATTTCTTTGCAAGTGGATGACCTTCTAAGTCAGGGGTCTCCAACCTGGGCCACTTTAAGACTCGTGGACTTCAATTCCCAGAATTCCCCAGCCAGTCATGAATGATAAAGTTGGAAGAGACCAGAAGGGTCATCTAAGTCAGGGGTCTCCAACCTGGGCCGCTTTAAGACTCGTGGACTTCAATTCCCAGAATTCCCCAGCCAGTCATGAATGATAGAGTTGGAAGAGACCAGAAGGGTCATCTAAGTCAGGGGTCTCCCACCTTGGCCACTTTAAGACTCGTGGACTTCAACTCCCAGAGTTCCCCAGCCAGCTTTGCTGGAATTCTGGAAGTTGAAGTCCACAAGACTTAAAGTGGCCCAGGTTTGAGACCCCTGACTTAGATGACCCTTCTGGTCTCTTCCAACTCTATCATTCATGACTGGCTGGGGAATTCTGGGGGTTGAAGTCCACAAAACCTAAAGTGGCCAAGGTTTGAGACCCCTGTTCTAGATGCTTCCAGATACAGCACCTTTATCCTCCAGAGCGAAAAATTAGGGTAAGTGGGAGAACCCAAAGGGGCTTTTTTTCAAAAGTCAACTAGATTTTCCTATTATTATTTTTTCTCCAGTTCTTCAGAAGTTTCTTAGATGAGAAGCGAAACATTTTCGAGGAGGAAAAACCCAAGGAAGTCCAATTGGTTATCTGGGATAACCATGACTTATAGCAGGGGTCTCCAACCTTGGCACCTTGAAGCTAGCTAGGGGATTCTGGGAGTCAAAGCCCTCCATCAAAGCTGGCTGGGGGATTTGGGGTGTTGTAGCCCACCAGGGTTCAAGTTGCCAAGATTGGAGACCCCTGGCTTAGAGGACGGAGAATCCCGTGGTCGGCAAGAACTCCGCACCAGTTCAATGGCAACCACAGGAAGCCAGAACCGATGGTTAAAACCGGGGGCAACTCCAAGAATGTGAACAGACCAAACCGGACCCTAAAATGCAGAATCGGGAACCGGGATGAAATGGGTATCAAAGCGGAAGAGGAGATGTTCCTTTGCAGCATTTCAAGTTCACGGCATAAATTAAAAAAAAAAAAAACCCAGCCTGGGGGATATATGTCTTCTTTCCAAACTCAGCCCCCCCCCCTCTTTCCCTGGGGAAAGAGGATGGGAGGGAGGAGGGGTCAAAGTTGCACTTGTGTGGGGGGGGGAAGGCAAGGGGGCTGGGAGGGTGGCTGGGGGGCGGGGTCTCCGCCAGGCTTCACTCCAGTTCCGATTCCCCGTGGCCATCTTCTCCGTCTAGGCACCCGTTCATCTTCAACCCGTCCTTCTCGGCCATGGTCTGCAGGTCGTACTCCTCATCCAGGAAGTCCAGAGAGTTGTTGCTGGGCAGGCCCCGGAGCGTGAATTTGTGTGAGACTTTGGTCCAGTGCTCCCGGTTGCTGGCCACCCGCTCGTAAAGCTCGGACGACTTGGGGAACAGCTCCTGAAGTAGCCTGGAAGGGAAATCAGACGGGCGTCAGACCAGGCAGGGTTGGTGTCCTGCTCCTGTCAGAGTCTGACTCCGAGGAGGAAGACGAACAGCTGACAGGGAGCGGGAGGGTGGCTCCGTTGGCTGTGGAGGAAACTGGGGAAGGGCAGAGTCCGTCTGGGCAGAGCAGGGGTGAGGGAGAACAAGGGAGAGGGAGTTCAGAGAAAGATCCAGGCTCATTCCCTCTTCATCCTAGGGCACGCAGGGAGGAACAGAGAAGGGAGCAATGTGGGTTGTTGGCTTATGGGAGAGGAAAGGGCCCTGATTCCCTACATTAGCTGCAGCTGGGAAAACAGGGTTTAAAAGGAGATTGCGCACAGCAACTCGTGGGAAGCAAACCGTGAGTTATCTTTTAATGTTGGCCACACACACACACACACTCTCACACACACACACCTCCCCGAGGTCAGACACAATTGTCATGCCCCTGTTGGAATCTCATTTGGAGGGGGAGGCCAAGGGCAAAGTCCAGCTGGGTAGAGCAGGGGGAAGGTAGAACAAGGGAGAGGGAGTTCGGAAGAAGATCCAGGCCCACCCCCTCTTCAACCTAGGGCACGCAGGGAGGAACAGAGAAGGGAGCAACATGGGTTGCATGGCTTATGGGGGAGGAAAGGGCCCCGATTCCCTTCATTAGCCACACCTGGGAAGGAAGTTTAAAAGAGATGCAAGCTGAGTATGGCATCTGCTGGGAGCAAACGTGAGTTTATCTTGTATTGACTTTGCTTATCTGTGTTCCTGGCATCTTCCCAACTGTGTTGAATTATGGCTGTGCCTTCATGTCTGGAAATGCCTTGCCAGACTAATGACCTCTTTTTGCCTTGATTGGACTTAAAGTTACAGTTTGTGTTGACCATGTTTTGGACTTAATGCTCTGCAGCCAAAGGCTGTTCCTGGGAGAGTTTTTCTCCAGTCAGAAGGTAACCAGGACATTGGGGGGCAAAGTTGGAGCTAACAAAGGGACTCCCACTGATTATCTGACTGGGTTGCCTTGGTGCCACGCTCCTTTGGGTCATCACAGGTGGGATTCTACCGGTTCGGCATGGTTCAGTTGAACTGGTTGCTCTGAGGATCATCTCTGAGTTAACTGTTCGCTCCGATGATCAGCTGTTGGGTTCATCTGCCCCGGCTCTATTCTGACCTTTATTTCCTTGTTTTCAAGCTCAGCTGCTTTGAGTGGCACAGCGGATTGCCACGCGCCAGCTGTTTCACACACATGTGGGCGCGCAAAACGCACACTCACTGAACTGGCCGGAAAATTTAGCCTCCTGCGGGCCTAAGGGGGGACTCGGATGGGGAGGGGAGGGAAATACCCTAAGGAGGGTCTCTGGATTGCCAAAAACCAACGGGACAGGAGCAGTCTATCTGAAAATGCCCACCATCTTTGGGGGGACTTTGGGGAGAGAGTTTTTCAAGCAGCCTGGAAGGAAGACCGCCTGGCCATCAGACTTCCCTGCGGGGCCAGAGAGGACTTGGAGGAGGGGGGTGGGCAAAAACCCCGAGGAAGAGCCTCCAGGACCAAGAGCAGCCTATCTGGGAATGTCCGCCGCCTTCTGGGGACTTCAGGGGGAGAGGGCTTGCACGCTTGTGCCCCCCTTGTGAGATTCCCACACACACCCCATCCTTCACCCCTCCAACCCAGAGGGGGCCCCTCTCTGCATCCTGCATGCTTCCCCTCCCTCTGAAGAGGCCTTGCACCCTTGTGAGATGCCTGAGGAAAACAGATACACACACCCTGCCACACCTTGAACCCCCAAAGCCCGACACACACTCACTTGTAGATGGGCATGGCGATGTGTTCCATAAAGCTGATCTGAAGCTCAGGGATGTACGCTTTTTCTCGGTCCATCATCTCCATCGGACGGTTGCCCATGGCTTTCTCCTGGAGAAGGAGAAGGAGAGAGAGAGAAAGAGAAAGAGAGAGAAGGAAAGAGAGAAAGAGAAAGAGAAAGAGAAAAAGAGAGAGAGAGAGAGATGAGAGATGAGAGATGAGAGAGACAGACAGAGAGAGAGACAGAAAAAGAAAGAGCGAAAGGGATAGAGACAGAGGGAGAAAGAGAGAGAGATGACAGAGAGGGAGAGATAAAGAGATTAATGAAAGAGAGAAAAACAGAGATACAGAGACAGAGAGAGAGAAAGAGAGAAAGAGAGAGAGAGAAAGAAAGAGCGAAAGGGATAGAGACAGACAGAGAGAGAGAGAGATGAGGGAGAGATAGAGAGAGAGATGACAGAGAAAAAAGAGAGACAGAGAGAGAGACAGAGAGAGAGACAGAGAAAGAAAGAGAGAGAGAGAAAGAAAGAAAGCGAAAGGGATAGAGACAGAGAGAGAAAGAGAAAGAGAAAGAGATGACAGAGAGGGAGAGGTAAAGAGTGATGACAGAGAGAAAAACAGAGAGACAACAGAAAGAGAGAGAGAAAAAGAGATACAGAGACAGAGAGAGAGACAGAGAGAGAGAGAAAGAAAGAGCGAAAGGGATAGAGACAGACAGAGAGAGAGAGAGATGAGGGAGAGATAGAGAGAGAGATGACAGAGAAAAAAAAGAGAGACAGAGAGAGAGACAGAGAAAGAGAGAGAGAGAGAGAGAGAGAGAAAGAAAGAAAGCGAAAGGGATAGAGACAGAGAGAGAAAGAGAAAGAGAGAGAGATGACAGAGAGGGAGAGATAAAGAGATTAATGACAGAGAGAGAAAGAGAAAGAGAGAGAGAGACAGAGAGAGATATGAGTGATTTCCTTTTTTCGTTTCCTTCTGGCTTGCCCTGGTGTGCAGAAGCCACAGGATGGAGTAAGGATCCCTTCTAAATTTCCACCTGAAGACCTTTAAGTAGTTCTTTGGAGCAGAGGACAAAAGTTTGCCAAGTGCCCGGATTGTATATGCTCTCTCACTCAGAATAGAGCTGGAGGGGACCTCGGAGGTCATCTAGTCCAACCCCCTGCCCAAGCAGGAGACTCTATACCATTCCATACATACATATATATACATATACATATATAATTGGACTCAATGATTTTATTTTATTTTCACATACCAGATCTCCCTGGGAGAAGAATTCCTTATAGATCAGTTCCTGGAAGGGAAAGATATGGATTTAATGTGACAAACCCTTCAAACCCTTCAATCTGCACATCTCACAACACGCCACTCCTCTCAAGCCTTGGACCAGGGCTGGGATTCTACAGGTTTGGGTGAACTGGTAGCTCTGAGGATCAGCTGGGAGCGAATTGATTCAATTTGCTCTGACAATCAGCTGTTGGGCCCACCCACCTACCCGGGCTTTAGGCTGTCTTTTATATCCTGTTTTTCAAGCTCAGCTGATTTGCAGGGCACAATGGATTACCGCGCATCAGCTGTTTTAACACTCAGGGATCACTGGAGAAGGTCAGTAGCTGACGCTTTGCCCGCGGCGGTCACCGAACTGGTTGTTACACTGCATGAATCGCATCCCTGCCTTGAACCCTTAAAACTCCTGAGGAGTGACAGATACCTGTCGTGATTTCCCCCAACCTGGTGCCCTTCTGATGCCCTGGGATCTTGCTCTGAGCTCTCCCAGACACCTTTACATACATGATGTGTTGTGAGTTAAATTTTGTGTTTGCTTTCCAGCAAACTTTATGTGACAGACTGAGGTAGCAGATTGCAGAATGGTAGATCTCTGAGTGAATCTGTGGTTCTGTGAGCAACTCAATCTGCCTGCCTGCTTTGCCTGGTTTTGGGTAAAAATGGCTCTTTTTTAAAATAAAAAAAAAATCAATATTTACATCAATATTTATCATATTTACATACAAGCCATGCCCAGTCAGTCACAGGACCACCAAGCCACACCCACAAATTAGGCCACGCCCACAGAACCGGTTGTTAAGACATTTGAATCCCACCCCTGCATGGAAGGGGTCTAAGCTATAATGTCCCCCAAACTTTACATCTGAATGCACTTCAGAGAAGTCATGACTCGAAGCAAGCAGGGCATCCTGGTTATTTCAAAACCCTACACATGGTCAAGATGCCACTTTTGGTGGCCCAAAACAAAGCAAGACAATGAGGATTATGCAAAAGAGTTGCGCCATTTGCGCCACGATGAAAACCAGACCAGGAAAACCTCTGGGATTATTACAATCTGTAGCAGAACCATCCTGGCCCTGGGATGGTTTCCACCGCCTCCCCGGGCACCCAAAGGGACAGGGGATGTGGCTGCAATGGGCAGGGGCTCCTTTGGCCAGAGAAGGGGCCAGACTCAGGAGGAAGAGCTCCACCTTCCAAAGGAGGCTGCACCGGTCCAAGATACCGGTCCATTGGATCCGGGACTCCGTCCTCGGCCTTCTACTCACCGCGATCTTGCGGGTGGTTTTCCAGCCTTTGGTCTGGTCTGAGAGGTCACAGGAGGTCATGAGAAGGTACAGCAGGAGGCTGTGGTGCTGCTTGTTGCCCGGATCGTAGCCAACTGCAAAGAGGAGGGATGGAGGAAAGGGGAAGGAGAGAAGGGAGGGGAAGAGAGAGAGAGAAAGAAGGAAAAAGGAAGAGTAGGTGAAAATGTGGGAGGGAGGGAAGGAAAAGAAAAAAGGGAGGGAAAAGAAAGGAGGAAGGGAGGGAAGTAGGAAGGAGAGAGAAGGAAGGGAAGAAGGGAGGGAGGGAGATAGAAAGGACAGGGAAGAAGGGAAAGATGGAAGGGAGGGAGGAAAGGAAGTAGAAAGGAAAGGAGGAGAGGGAAGGATAGAAAGGAAAGGAGGGAAGGAGGAAATAGAAAGGAGAGAGAAGAAAGGAAAGAAGGAAGGGAAATAGAAAGGACAGGGAAGAAGGGAAAGATGGAAGGCAGGGAGGAAAGGAAGTAGAAAGGAAAGGAGGAGAGGGAAGGATAGAAAGGAAAGGAGGGAAGGAGGAAATAGGAGAGAGAAGAAAGGAAAGGAGGGAAGGAGGAAGTAGAAAGGAGAGACAAGAAAGGAAAAGGACAGAAGGGAAGTAGAAGAGAGAGAAGAAAGGAAAGAAGGAAGGAAGGAAAGAAGGGAAGTAGAAAGGAGAGAGAAGGAAGGAAGGAAGGGAAGTAAAAGGAGGAGAGAGAAGGAAAGGAGGAAAGAAAAGGAGGAGAGAGAAGGATAGAAATGAAAAAAGGGAAGGAGGAAAAGAAGGAGGGAAGGAAGGAAGGAAAAGGAGATGAAGGAGAAAAGAAAGCAAGAGACAGAGAAGTGGGGAAAGGCAGTATAATTGCCTCAATGTACACAATGTATTTTAATTTTGGTCTGTTTGTTTCCTATCAGCCCTGACACGGCTTGTTGAACAGATCCACAACCTGCCAGACACAAAGAAAATCTACTTTTTTTGTGGAACCTCCTTTTTACTGGACTTCCTTGTTTTTTTCTTTTGAAGGCATTTCGCTTCTCCTCCAAGAAGCTTCTTCAGCTCTGACTTGAATGGTGGGGAAGGGAAGGATTGATGCTCCTCGCAGACAGAACTGGTCATTTGCATCCTTGTTAGAGGGTCGCTGAGGCCACTTGGAGGTTTATCTGTCTCCTCAGAGTCACCTGAGTGGTGCAAATTGGGTGTGAAGGGACAGAGGCCTAGAAAACATCCTGCAGCCAAGAAGGCTCCACACCCATTTGCACCACTCAGGTGACCCTGAGGAGACAGACAAACCTCCAAGTGGCCTCAACGACCCTCTCAAAGGATGCTAATGACCAGCTATTTGCAAGGAGGATCAATCCCTCCATTCCTCACCATCCAGTCAGAAGGCTCCACACTCATTTGCACCACTCAGGTGACCCTGAGGAGACAGCCAAACCTCCAAGTGGCCTCAACGACCCTCTCAAAGGATGCAAATGACCAGCTGTCTGCAAGGAGGATCAATCCCTCCATTCCTCACCATCCAGTCAGAAGGCTCCACACCCATTTGCCCCACTCAGGTGACCCTGAGGAGACAGACAAACCTCCAAGTGGCCTCAACGACCCTCTCAAAGGATGCAAATGACCAGCTGTCTGCAAGGAGGATCAATCCCTCCATTCCTCACCATCCAGTCAGAAGGCTCCACACTCATTTGCACCACTCAGGTGACCCTGAGGAGACAGACAAACCTCCAAGTGGCCTCAACGACCCTCTCAAAGGATGCAAATGACCAGCTATTTGCAAGGAGGATCAATCCCTCCATTCCTCACCATCCAGTCAGAAGGCTCCACACCCATTTGCACCACTCAGGTGACCCCGAGGAGACAGACAAACCTCCAAGTGGCCTCAACGACCCTCTCAAAGGATGCTAATGACCAGCTGTCTGCAAGGAGGATCAATCCCTCCATTCCTCACCATCCAGTCAGAAGGCTCCACACCCATTTGCACCACTCAGGTGACCCCGAGGAGACAGACAAACCTCCAAGTGGCCTCAACGACCCTCTCAAAGGATGCAAATGACCAGCTGTCTGCAAGGAGGATCAATCCCTCCATTCCTCACCATCCAGTCAGAAGGCTCCACACCCATTTGCCCCACTCAGGTGACCCTGAGGAGACAGACAAACCTCCAAGTGGCCTCAACGACCCTCTCAAAGGATGCAAATGACCAGCTGTCTGCAAGGAGGATCAATCCCTCCATTCCTCACCATCCAGTCAGAAGGCTCCACACCCATTTGCACCACTCAGGTGACCCTGAGGAGACAGACAAACCTCCAAGTGGCCTCAACGACCCTCTCAAAGGATGCAAATGACCAGCTATTTGCAAGGAGGATCAATCCCTCCATTCCTCACCATCCAGTCAGAAGGCTCCACACCCATTTGCACCACTCAGGTGACCCCGAGGAGACAGACAAACCTCCAAGTGGCCTCAACGACCCTCTCAAAGGATGCTAATGACCAGCTGTCTGCAAGGAGGATCAATCCCTCCATTCCTCACCATCCAGTCAGAAGGCTCCACACCCATTTGCACCACTCAGGTGACCCCGAGGAGACAGACAAACCTCCAAGTGGCCTCAACGACCCTCTCAAAGGATGCTAATGACCAGCTATTTGCAAGGAGGATCAATTCCTCCATTCCTCACCATCCAGTCAGAAGGCTCCACACCCATTTGCACCACTCAGGTGACCCTGAGGAGACAGACAAACCTCCAAGTGGCCTCAACGACCCTCTCAAAGGATGCAAATGACCAGCTATTTGCAAGGAGGATCAATCCCTCCATTCCTCACCATCCAGTCAGAAGGCTCCACACTCATTTGCACCACTCAGGTGACCCTGAGGAGACAGACAAACCTCCAAGTGGCCTCAACGACCCTCTCAAAGGATGCAAATGACCAGCTGTCTGCAAGGAGGATCAATCCCTCCATTCCTCACCATCCAGTCAGAAGGCTCCACACTCATTTGCACCACTCAGGTGACCCTGAGGAGACAGACAAACCTCCAAGTGGCCTCAACGACCCTCTCAAAGGATGCAAATGACCAGCTATTTGCAAGGAGGATCAATCCCTCCATTCCTCACCATCCAGTCAGAAGGCTCCACACCCATTTGCACCACTCAGGTGACCCCGAGGAGACAGACAAACCTCCAAGTGGCCTCAACGACCCTCTCAAAGGATGCTAATGACCAGCTGTCTGCAAGGAGGATCAATCCCTCCATTCCTCACCATCCAGTCAGAAGGCTCCACACCCATTTGCACCACTCAGGTGACCCCGAGGAGACAGACAAACCTCCAAGTGGCCTCAACGACCCTCTCAAAGGATGCTAATGACCAGCTATTTGCAAGGAGGATCAATTCCTCCATTCCTCACCATCCAGTCAGAAGGCTCCACACCCATTTGCACCACTCAGGTGACCCCGAGGAGACAGACAAACCTCCAAGTGGCCTCAACGACCCTCTCAAAGGATGCTAATGACCAGCTATTTGCAAGGAGGATAAATCCCTCCATTCCTCACCATCCAGTCAGAAGGCTCCACACTCATTTGCACCACTCAGGTGACCCTGAGGAGACAGACAAACCTCCAAGTGGCCTCAACGACCCTCTCAAAGGATGCAAATGACCAGCTGTCTGCAAGGAGGATCAATCCCTCCATTCCTCACCATCCAGTCAGAAGGCTCCACACCCATTTGCACCACTCAGGTGACCCCGAGGAGACAGACAAACCTCCAAGTGGCCTCAACGACCCTCTCAAAGGATGCTAATGACCAGCTATTTGCAAGGAGGATCAATTCCTCCATTCCTCACCATCCAGTCAGAAGGCTCCACACCCATTTGCACCACTCAGGTGACCCCGAGGAGACAGACAAACCTCCAAGTGGCCTCAGCGACCCTCTCAAAGGATGCTAATGACCAGCTATTTGCAAGGAGGATCAATCCCTCCATTCCTCACCATCCAGTCAGAAGGCTCCACACTCATTTGCACCACTCAGGTGACCCTGAGGAGACAGACAAACCTCCAAGTGGCCTCAACGACCCTCTCAAAGGATGCAAATGACCAGCTATTTGCAAGGAGGATCAATCCTCCCCTTCCCCGCCCTTCAAGTCAGAGCTGAAGAAGCTTCTTGGATGAGAAGCGAAACGTCTTCAACACAAAAAAAAATATCAGAAAGTCCAGTTGCCTCCTGAAAAAGAAAGCGCCTTTGGGGCAACCCCTGGAGAAGGACCTGAGTTTGGGAAGCCTTACCGTCAGCCATCTTCTGCAAGTCTTTGAAGATCCTCAAGTGATGAGCAAGGTCAGTGGCCAAGATGATGTCCCTCATCAAATCCAGCATCCTTTGGTAATCCTGTGGGATCAAGAGGCCCATCCTTCACTACCGACTGCCCTGTGGCCTCTCAAGAAGTCCCAGGTAGGGCTCCAAAACTCCATCCACAGCTTGGAGAAGATGGTGGGACAGTTTTGGGGAACAATTGGGTCTCCAGTGACCAAAGACCTCCAGCCAATTTGGGAACTGGGAGTGATCTTAGTGTCAAGTTTCTCAGCCTTCAGAACTTAAAAGATGTGGGGACTTCAACTCCCAGAATTCCCCAGCTAGCACAGAAGGTATTCATTCCTGGAATTCCTGAGCCAGCACGGATGGATTTTACCTCCCAGAATTCCCAGACACCAGTGGTGGACTTCAATTCCACCAGCCAGCATAGGAGGATTTTAACTCCCAGAGTTCCCCAGCCATACTTATGGATTTTAACTCACATAACTCCCCATCCATCAGAGATGGACTTCAACTCCCAGAACCACCCAGTAACCAGAGCTGGACTTCAACTCCCAGAATCCCTCATCTACAAGAGATGGACTTCAACTCCCAGAACCCCCCAGTCACTAGAGGTGGACTTCAATTCCCAGAATCCTCCAGTAACCAGAGCTAAACTTCAACTCCCAGAATCGCTCATCTCATCCACAAGAGATAGACTTCAACTCCCAGAATCCCCGTCATCAGAGTCGGACTTCAACTCCCAGAACCCCCCAGTCACTAGAGGTGGACTTCACTTCCCAGAATCCTCCAGTAACCAGAGCTAAACTTCAACTCCCAGAATCGCTCATCTCATCCACAAGAGATAGACTTCAACTCCCAGAATCCCCATCATCAGAGTCAGACTTCAACTCCCAGAACCACCCAGTAACTAGAGCTGGACTTCAACTCCCAGAACCCCCCAGTCACCAGAGATGGACTTTAATTCCCAGAATCCCTCATTCATAAGAGATGGACTTCAACTCCCAGAGTCGTCCAGTCACCAGAGGTGATTTTCAACTCCCAGAATCCCCCAGTTAGCACACACAGGGCCATCTGGGGACGAAATGAATGCCAAAGAAGCCAAGGTCGTACCTATATACCTGTGTCAACCCCCTCCCCTCAAATTCCTTTTTAAAAGCCCCCTCCCCAATTTTTCCTCATGCCTCCGGATGAGGGTCAGCCTGCCCAGGAAAGCCCACCTTGCGAGAGAAATGATCAAAGATGTTGCAACCGTGCGTGTTCAGGATGGCGATGGCTTGAGCGAAATGGTGTCTCTGAGACCAACAAAACACAACAAGGGAGAGATGTCAGTGAATACGTTGCGGGACGGCACTCATCAGTCAGCCATTTTGTGCAAGGCCGCCTGGGGTTGTGCAGGAGCAGGTAGCCCTCGCCTCACGACTCTTTAACCAGAACGAGAACCTTCCGAGGTTACAAGAAGGCTAAGCTCATCCTCACCTTCATTATAATTGGTCCTCTGACTTACAACGGTCGCAGCATTTCATACACCCCCCCCCCAGGGTCACCTGATCAAAATTCCTTTACCTCCATCACGGATCCTTCGGAACTGTACAAAGCTGCCAGGACGGATTTCTGGAAGAGGGAGAACGGAGGTAGCTTTCATGGGAGAGGTTGGGTAGGGGGTGAAGGAGACCCTCCCCCCAGGGGGACGGATGAGCAGAAACAGAGCAAACCTGGTCCTGGGTGGAAATGGCCACAACATCTGCTAGCCTGGTTCTCCTACTTGAGCGGGGGGGGGGGGGGGGGGGGCTGGACTGAAGACCTCCAAGGTCCCTTCCAGCTCTATTCTGTTCTGTTCTACTTCAATTCTGTTCTGTTCTTTATTCTCTCCTCTCCTCTCCTCTTCTTCATTCCAATATTCTATTCTATTCTATTCTATTCTATTCTATTCTATTCTATTCTATTCTATTCTATTCTATTCTATTCTATTCTTTATTCCAATATTCTATTTTATTCTATATTCTATTCTATAGTCTACTCTACTCTACTTTTTATTCCAATATTCTATCCTATCCTATTCTCTATTCTCTATTCTCTATTCTCTATTCTCTATTCTCTATTCTCTATTCTCTATTCTCTATTCTCTATTCTCTATTCTCTATTCTAAATTCTATCCTATCCTATCCTATCCTATCCTATCCTATTCCATTTGACATTATATTATATATTCTCTTCTCTTCTCTTTCACTTCTCTTCTCTTCTAATTCTCTTCTTATTCTATTCTTCATTCTGCTTTTCTATTCTATTCAATTCTATTCTGTTCTAAATTCTATTCCATCTTCTATTCTACTCTACTCTATTTTTTATTCCAATATTCTATCCTATCCTATTCTCTATTCTCTATTCTAAATTCTATCCTATCCTATTCCATTTGACACTATATTATATATTCTCTTCTCTTCTCTTTCACTTCTCTTCTCTTCTAATTCTCTTCTAATTCTATTCTAATTCTATTCTTCATTCTGCTTTTCTATTCTATTCAATTCTATTCTGTTCTAGATTCTATTCCATCTTCTATTCTACTCTACTCTATTTTTTATTCCAATATTCTATCCTATCCTATTCTCTATTCTCTATTCTAAATTCTATCCTATCCTATTCCATTTGACACTATATTATATATTCTCTTCTCTTCTCTTTCACTTCTCTTCTCTTCTAATTCTCTTCTAATTCTATTCTTATTCTATTCTTCATTCTGCTTTTCTATTCTATTCAATTCTATTCTGTTCTAGATTCTATTCCATCTTCTATTCTACTCTACTCTATTTTTTATTCCAATATTCTATCCTAGCCCATCTTCTATTCTACATTCTATTTTATTCTTCTCTTGTCTTCTACTCTATACCCCACTCTCTAGAGAGACCCACCCCTCTATCCTCCCTTGCAGACGGGGTGGGTGGGGTCTTTCCAATCTTACCGATGCCACTTGAAAAGAATTGTTGGTGCCTCGATGGTCCAAGTCATGGCACATGCAGGAGATAAACAAGGCAAAGATTTCAATGTCTCTACAGGGAAGGAAAAACAGGGGAGGAGGTCAGTTCGGGGCTGCATCGACAGAAGGGGGCAGAATCAAAATCACGCAAAGGGTGAGTACCTTTTCTTTTGCCATGGCTTGGTAAGGCCACACCTGGAACACAGGTAGACCTCAACTTGCAACAGTTCGTTCAGTGACCGTTCGGTTACCGCGTCACCGGCAAGAGCGACTTTATGCCCGTTTTTTTCACACCTACGACCATTGCAGCATTCCCGTGGTGACGTGATCAAAACTCGGCCACTGACTCGTGTTTATGACGGTCGCAGTGTGCTGGGGTCATGTGATCCCCTTTGGCGACCTTTGGATAAGTAGAGCCAAGGGGGAAAACAGATTCGCTTAAGGACCGTGTGATTAACTGTAGGGATTCCCTGAACAACTTTGGCAGGAATGATCATAAAACGGCATAAAATTCACCCGCTAAGAACTGTCTCGCTAAAACGTTGGGCTCTGTTGTGGTCATAACATTGAGGACTACCTCCATTGTATCCTGTTTTGAGCACCATGTGCTCTTAGTTCTGGAAAGAGTGCAGAGAAAAGCCCCGGAGATGATTACGGGGTTGGAGGATAAAACGCCTGAAGAACGGTTGCAGGAACTGGGTCTGTCTCGTTTAACGCCGAGAAGGACTAGGCGGGGAGGTGACAGCAGCATTCTGGAGGACGTTGCAAACTGTCCTCAATACGAACCACTTGCCAAGCGTCTGAATTTTGACCGTGTGATGATGGGGATGCTGTAAAGGTCACAAGTGTGAAAAAAGGGCCATAAGCAGGGGTGGGATTCAGCCCGGTTTGGGTTGGTTTGAACGAACCGGATGTTAAATTTACATCCGGTTCGTTGAACTGGTAGTTGAAATGATCGGCTGGCCCTGCCCCACCCAACCCTCCCAGAAGTCTCCACGCTTCTGTTTTTACCTGCACAGGTAAGTGCAGGGTCTGGAAGGGCCAAAAACGGGCCAAACCAGAAGTTCTGTAAGTCCGGAAACGGGCCTCTTTCTGGCTTCTGGAGGTCCTCCCAGAAGCCCGAGGAAAGCCTCCAGACTCTGAGGAAGGCAAAAAAATATGGCCCTCCCAAAAGTTCCGGCAGGCCACGCCCACCATAGCCACGCCCTCCCAGCAACCTGACAGAGAACCAGTTGTTGGGATGTTTGAATCCTACCCTCAGCCCTAAGTCCCATTTTTCCAGTGCTGTTATAACTTCGGTCACACAACAAGTGGTTATAAGTCAGTGAAGGTGAACCTTTTTTGTTGTGGTGTGCCAAAAGCACGCACCCTCCCCGCACATGCGTGCCAGCACCCCTGCCATGTCCCCTTACCTGCACTGCGCATGGGTGCACCTCCCAGCTGATTTGGGGCAAAAAAATGAGGCCATTTTCACCTTCCTGGAGGCTCGAGGGAAGCCTCTAAACCCTTGGGAGGCTGAAAAAATGGGCCCGTTTCGGTACTCTCGGTATTTCCGGAAGGCCCGTTTTTTGGCCTCCAAAGGCTGCAGAGGCTTCTCTCGAGCCTCCGGGAGGGCGAAAATGGTCTCAAATGGGCAGAAAATCAGCTAGGAGGCACACCCACGTGCACTGCAGGTAAGTTTAACTGGGGCTTGCGTGCCCACACAAATGGCTCTGTGTGCCACCTGTGCCATGCATGCCATAGGTTCGCCATCGTTGGTTATAAAATTGAAATTTCATTTTGCAAGATTTCCTCCTCAAGGCAAAGTAACAAGAAAGGAAATGGCTTTTGGGGACCCTCCGCCGTGTCTTTGCTTGGTTTGGAAAGCTGGCACCCCGACTTCCACAAGCTGAACAGGGAACCAAGATTTGTGGGTCCAACCTCGGCTTGTGTTGTCCCAAGAGATGCTTTAAGATCCTTTTCCTGTGTCCTGCAGCCCAGTAGGGACTCGCTCTCTGACGACCCCCGTGCCTAAACAAAGCCCATCATTCACGTCCACTTACTCCAGGTAGTTGATGAGCTCCAGATTCTTGTACAGCAGGTAGCAGAAATGGGAGACGGAGAAGGCATGCATCCAGTTGTGATACGGAGGGTCTCTGTACCCCTTTTTTACCATGAGGCAGAACCTGAGGAAAATGACAAAAAAAGAGAGTCACTTGGGGTTATTTAAGACCCCCAAATGTAAGACCGGGCAGCCATTTCCTCTTCTTAAGAGGTTCCTTTCCTTGCTGTGTCCTTTCCACAAAATGAAACAAAAACCCTAAACCCAAACACACACTGCCCAAGAATAACAGAGTAACAGAGTTGGGAGGGACCTTGAAGGTCATCTAGTCCAGGGCTTGCCAAGCTTTTGGACTTAAGGGACCCCCCAACTCATCCTTTTAAATCCCGCGGACCAGAGACCCTGGGAAAATCCCCCCAAAAGTCTGCAGGAAAATCCCCCACCCCGTTTTCCTACTGATCGATCGTTCTTTATTTGGGATCGCAGGATATTATCTCCAGCTCCTTTCTCAGGGGGAGAGAGAGAGAGAGGGAGACCTTTGGCTTCATGCAAGGAAAACAGCAGGAGCCGCAGAAGTCTTTCTTTCTCTCCCCCAAACTCCGCCAGAAATGAGTCTTTGCAGCCTCTTGGAGCAGGAGGCCTTGCAGGGTCCCCAAAGACTCATTTCTGGCAGAATTTGGGGGAAAGAAAGAAAGACTTTGGCTGCTTTCCTTGCCTGAAGCCAAAAGCAGAAGAAGGAAGAAGCGGAAAGAAGCAGCCCAGTGGCCAGGCCAGGCGCGTGGGGTGCATGGGGCAAGTTCCCCCCCTCCGCCCCTTCCCCCCTCCTACCCCGTGTTGTTCGCAATGCAAGCGACACAAGCTTTGTGTTCCCACGGGCCGTGTGGGCAACGGAGCCTTGTGTTCCCGCACAGCCTGGATTAATTGCTTTGGGGGGGACATTTCTTTATGGACCACCAACATTTCCTCACAGACCGCCAGTGGTCCCCGGCCCACCAGTTGGCGACCCCTGCCCTAGTCCAACCCTATGGCCAAGGCAAGAGACCTATATTTGGTCACAAAAAAGATGTTGAGGGACTCTAGAAAGAGTGCAGAGAAGAGGATTAGGGGACTGGAGGTTAAAACACACGAAGAATGGTGGCTGGAATTGGGGATGTCTAGTTTAATGAAAAGAAGGACTGGGGGTGACATGGTATCCAATATTGGAGGGGCTGCCCCAAAGAATAAGAGGGGCAGTCAAGCTACTCCCCAAAGCCCCCGAGGAGGCCGGAGAAGAAGCAATGGATGGAAACTCATCCAGAAGAGAAGCAACCTGGAATTCAGGAGAAACTTCCTAAAAGTGAGGACAATTAGCCAGTGGAACTGCTTGCCACCAGAAGTTGTGGAAGCTCCATCACTGGAAGATTTTAAGAAGAGACTGGACAACCATTTGTCCGGAATGGTACATGGTCTCCTGCTTGAGCAGGGGGTTGGTCTAGAAGACCTCCAAAGTCCCTTCCAACTCTGGTATTCTGTTACTTCTGGATCTTCCTGCTCCACCAACCAACCTCACAGATCTTTGTACTCCAGTCCAGAAGCTGCTATTCCATGACTGAAGGATCAAGCTTCAAGGGCCGGACCGCTATTTCCCTAGCGGGCTGACCATTCTTGGAAAAGAGACCACCAGGTATAAGTGTCCCACCCAGTTTGCCTCTCTAGCCTTACTTTGTCCTTCTGTGTTGGTCCTTTCAGGTACTCCAGAAAAGAAGCACAATGAATACTAAGCCTATTGCATTGTGGGGTCCTTGGTGCTCTCTGAGCTGGGTGGTTTTCCTGCAGACGTTTCATGACCCAACTAGGGAACATCATCAGGGCTATCATGACCACCATCACCATCAGTTGTAGTAGTTGAAGTGATTTCATGATAAGGAGGAGGAGGACTGTGGGGTCCTTGATGCTCCCTGAGCTTTGCAATTTTGTCATAGATATTTCATGACCCAACTAGGTAACGCCATCAGTGGTAGAAGGGAGGAGGGTTCGCTCTTATTTTTACGTACTAATAAACATCTGCAAGAAAGCCATCAGGCTCAGAGAGCACCAAGGACCCTACAGTCCTCCTCCTCCTCCTCCTCCTCTTCCTCCTCCTCTTCCTCTTCCTCCTCCTCCCTGCATGCCTACTCCCTCCTAGCACTGATGATGTTACCTAGTTGGGTCATGAAATGTTTGCAAGAAAACCACCAAGGTCCCCATAGTTCTCCTCCTCCTCCTCCTCCTCCTCCTCCTCCTCCTCCTCCTCCTCCTCCTCCTCCTCCTCCTCCTCCTCCTCCTCCTCCTCCTCCTCCTCCTCCCTGCATACTCACTCCCTCTTAGCACTGATAATGTTCCCTAGTTGGGTCATGAAACGTCTACAAGAAGACCACCCAGCTCAGAGAGCAGCAAGGACCCCACAGTCCTCCTCCTCCTCCTCCTCTTCCTCTTCCTCTTCCTCCTCCTCCACCTCCTCCTCCTCCTCCTCCTCCTCCTCCTCCTCCTCCTCCTCCTCCTCCACCTCCTCCTCCTCTTCCTCCTCCTCCTCCTCCTCCTCCTCCTCCTCTTCCTCCTCCACTGATGAGGTTACCTACTTTGCTGACAAAGCAAGAGTTCCGATTGCACTATTGCACTTGACACCTTCACCTTTTTTCAACAACTCCTTGTGGATCCTCCTGTCACCTCTTGGACTCCCTGGAGGAACCAGGACTCTCTGTGGCTTTCCCAAGACCTGGTCCAACAGGGACCCCCCCTCCCCACCTGGGGATTGGCCAGGCATGCCACAAGCAGGTAAGATTGTGCCCTTTTTTCCAGGAATCCTCTCAGCTGAGCCGGCACGTGAAATAATTGCGTGAAACCTGGTGTCCAAACGGAGAAGCGGAAATCAAGTCCCTTGATCACTTCGGGATCCAGAGGAAGGAAAAAAAAAAAAGGGGGGGTACCAAAACCTGCCTTGTTCTCTTCTCCCAACCATACCTGACAAGGGTTTGACGGTCGATTTTGTAGCTGCTGATGAAATTCATGTCCTGCAGCATGCTCAGAATGGCCTTGGGGGGAAAGAAAGGAAAGAAAGAAAGAAAGAAAGAAAGAAAGAAAGAAAGAAAGAAAGAAAGAAAGAAAGAAAGAAAGAAAGAAAGAAAGAAAGAAAGAAAGAAAGAAAGAAAGATGAGATTGAGGGGAAAAGGTTGATGGCAACCTCCTTCCCGCTAGGAGAAGCCATTTCCTTGTGGCCAAGAGCCATAACTGAGATATCTTGGCCTCCCAAAATAAGGGCAACGTGGAAGGTCACAGTTATTCTGAGGAGTTGAGTGGCAGTAGGTCGATTCTATCTCTCCCCTCCTCCCCATCCCTCTCTTCTCTTCCCCATCCTTCTCTCTTTCCCTCTCTCTCCTCCTTCTTCCTTCCCTCACTCCTCCTCCTCCCAATCCTCCCTTTCCCTCTCTCCCTCCTCTCCTCATTCCTCTTCCTTTCCCTCTCACCCTTCCTTCTCTCCTCCTCCCCCCTTTCTTCACCCTCCTCCTCTTCCCTTCTCCTTCTCTTCCTTCCTTCATTCTTCCTTCCTCCTCCTCCCTCTCCCTTTCCCTCCCTCTCCTTTCTTCACCCTCCTCCTCCTCTTCCTTCCTTCACACCTCCTCCTCCTTCCCACATCCCCCTTCTTTTCCTTTCATCTCTTTCTTCCTTCACTCTTCCCTCCTCTTCCCCACCCCTCTTCCTTTCTCTCTCACCTCTTCCTTCGTTCGTTCGTTCCTTCCTTCCTCCTCCCTCTCCCTTTCCCTCTCTCTCCTTCCTTCACTCCTCCTCCTCCTCCCTCCTCCTCCCTCCAAAACTACAGCTGATCCAGAATGTAATGTACAGTTATGTGGCCGGTCACATGGCCACTGAAGGCCTTGCAGGAGTGATTCCAGATTGTAGTTGGCCGTTGACTGACTCAGCTAAGTTTTCATAGGCAACTGCCTAGGCCTGGTTGATGGTCCTTAGTGCCATAGGAGTCTATGACTTTATTATTTGATGTTTGATGTTTTCAATCTACAACACAACCTCCCCTGAGCCCCTTGGCAAGAGTGGGGTTGTAAAATGGGGCCAAACCCATTGGACAAGTTGTTTAGCTTTGCAAAAGAAATGTTAGATTGAATGAATGAATGAATTTGTCAATGAATGAATGAATGAATGAATTGATCAATGAAAAAATGAAAAAAATTGATCAATGAATGAATGGATGGATGGATCAATGAATCAATGAATGACTGAATGACTGATCAGTGAATCAATGAATGACTGATGAATTGATCCACAAATGAATGACTGAATGAATTGATAAATGAAAATGAATGACTGAATTGATCAAAGAATAAATGAATAAATTGATAAATGAATGACTGAATTGATCAATGAATAAATGAATAAATTGATGAATGATTGAATCAATCAATCAATGAATGACTGAATGAATGAATTGATCGATGACTGACTGACTGACTGAATGAATAAATTGATCAATGAATGGATGGAACAATGAATCAATGAATCAATGAATGACTGATCAGTGAATCAATGAATGACTGATGAATTGATCTACGAATGAATGACTGAATGAATTGATCAATAAAAATGAATGAATGAATTGGTCAATGAATGAATGAATTGATCAATGAATGAATGAATCAATCAATCCATTCATCAATCAACCAACCAATCTTTCCAGGTGCTTCAAGCAGGCAAATTGGAACTAACACTCACCATCGATGTGTCGTCCTCAGGAAGCGATCGCGGTGTGTACGTGAATTTGGCGAAGTTCGGTTCAATCTGTGAAACCGAAATGATTTCTTCATGGAGAAGTTTGGTGTGCTCATCATCCGATACCTGGAAGAAGGAAAAGGACTCATTGTTTCCAATCGGAAATAATATATAATAGACTGATAATATTTAATCTATTTAATAATATAATATATTTATATATTTATAATATATAAATAGATGCTAGGTAGATAACTAGATAGATAATATAGATTAGATATATATAAAGGATGTAGATGATAGATAAGATAGAGAAAGAGATAGGTAGGTAGATAGGCGTATATATAGACAGATACTGTAGACAGATATAGATGTTGGAGATACATCGAATTACAGAACTCTCTCTCTCTCTCTCTCTCTCTCTCCCTATCTATATCTATCTATCTATCTATCTATCTATCTATCTATCTATCTATCTATCTATCTATCTATCTATCTATCATCTCTATCTCTATCACTCTATAAAATCAAGTAAAAATAGCGAATGGGTGAAAATCTTTTACTCAAACTTCCTCAAACCTCCAAATAAGTGACGCAGACCTAATCCACATATCAAAGGAGAAGGCCTGCAAAATTAAATTAGATTTCGCAGTGGAGCTGCATGTTCACGGGAATACACACACATACACACACAGACACAGACCCCTCAAGGGTCACCCTAGAAACAGCACGTAGATACTTCCATTCTCAGGACAAGCTCCCCTATAAAACGATTTTGGCTGCACCTCGGTGTGCTCTGCAGCTGCCCCTAAAAGGCAAAGCTCTTTGTTTTGAGGGAATCAATCGTTCTTCTTTCCTCCCCGCTGGGAAGATCTGATTTTAATTCCTTCTTGTGCCGAGACTGAATCTCGGAAGCCCCAGTCATTCTTCTGACCAATGTCCTTCGTTTTAAGCCTTTGGAATACCTTCATGTGATACATCATCATCTCGTTGGCCAGGTGGCTTCGGTACTGGGCCTCATGGACCTTCTTGTAGAGCAAGGACTGTAGGAAGAAAAAAGGAAGATCTTTTTTTTAAAAAAAAGTCCACCCTGGGGCATCCAACTTCTCTGCGGGAGATAATGCTCTGTTTCCCCAAAATACAACCTGCCCTGAAAGTAAGTCCTAGCTTGATTTTTTTCATGCATGCCCAATATAAGCCCTACCCCCCAAAATAAGCCCTAATTTAGATCCCACCCACTCCAGAAGGGAGGGATAAAAATTAAGCTAGGGTGGGGATGGGGGGAGGGTGGAGCTTCCCTATTACTTACCTTTGGACAGGTGTAGCCAGGCCTTGCACACCCTGACACCTGCCTTGCTGGCCCACTTCTGCTGCAGCCGGCAAGGCTGGCCAAGCTTTCCTGAAGGCCTCTGGAGCTGAGAGCAAAGCTCTGGATCGATCCAGAGCTCTGTTATGGGCCGCAGAGGCCTTCAGGGAAGGCTTGCCAGCTGCAGAAGAAGAAGAAGTACCTGAAGGCCTCTGACACCGAAAAGGAGGCCAGGGGCGATGGGCGCAAGTGAGGACATCCCCTGTAAGTAAGACCTGGTGACTTTTTTGGTGGCAAAAAAATATAAGACAGAGTCTTATTTTCGGGGAAACACAGTATCAGTCATCTATCTGTCCATCCCTCCATCTCTCTCCCACTCTCCCTCTCTCTCTGTGTCATCTATCTATCTATCTATCTATCTATCTATCTATCTATCTAACTATCTACCTACCTACCTACCTACCTACCTACTATCTATCTATCTATCTATCAATCTACCTACCTACCTACCTACCTATCTACTATCTATCTATCTATCTATCTATCTATCTACCTACTATCTATCTATCTATTTATCTATCTATCTATCTATCTATCTACCAACTTACCTACCTACCTACCTACCTACTATCTATCTTCTATCTACTATCTATCTATCTACCTATCTACCTACCTACCTACCTACTATCTATCTTCTATCTATCTATCTATCTATCTATCTACCTACCTACCTACCTATCTATCTACCTACCTACCTACCTAACTACCTATCATCTGTCTCTCCCTCTCCAAGTATCTATGTATCTACCTACCTACCTACCTACCTATCCTGTCTCTTCCTCTTCCAATATCTATCTATCTATCTATCTATCTATCTATCTATCTATCTATCTATCTATCTATCTATCTACCTACCTACCTATCCTGTCTCTTCCTCTTCCAATATCTATCTATCTATCTATCTATCTATCTATCTATCTATCTATCTATCATCTATCTGTCTGTCTGTCTGTCTGTCTATCTATCTATCTCTCTATCTATCTCTCTATCTATCTATCATCTATCTATCCATCTATTTATCTATCTACCTACCTACCTTATCTATCTATCTATCTATCTATCTATCTATCTATCTATCTATCTATCTATCTATCTATCTATCTATCTATCTATCTATCCATCCATCCATCCATCCATCCATCCATCCATCCATCCATCCATCTATCTATCTATCTATCTATCTATCTATCTATCTATCTATCTATCTATCTATCTATCTGTTATCTATCTATCTATCTATCTATCTATCTATCTATCTATCTATCTATCTATCCATCTATCCATCCATCCATCCATCCATCCAATCTCTCTATCCATCTATCTCTGTCTGTCATTTATTTAGCTAGCTAGCTATCATCTCTCTATC
Organism: Hydrophis major; assembly: GCA_033807585.1. Classification (NCBI taxonomy): domain Eukaryota; kingdom Metazoa; phylum Chordata; class Lepidosauria; order Squamata; family Elapidae; genus Hydrophis; species Hydrophis major. Next base: position 618,973 of record CM066332.1, read on the forward strand.
TCTCTCTATATTATAAATTGTCCATCTGTCCATCTCTTCCCCCCACTTTGGCTGTCTATCTGTCTCTTCTGCACCCTTCCTCCAAGGGTGAGGCTGGTCTTGAGAGCTCTCTCCCGGCTCCAGGGTCTTCTTTTCGGGGGAAACCTGGTCCTGAGTTCATTTTCCGGGGTTTTTCTTTCCCCCAGAAGGAACCAGGTTGATGTGCAACCTGCCTTGAGGTTACCTTGAGGTACAGATCCTGGAATTTCTCCGGATCGGATCCGAAACTCGTCAGCTTCACCTGGACGAGAGCCAAGGGCCAACCGGCTTTCAAAAGCAAGGGAGACTCTAAAAGCCACGTACGTGAGCAATGCTGATGCCACAGTAGATGGAGAAGGCCGTGGCCAGGTCCTCGTCGAATTTGCTAAACCACGACCCGTTGATCTTATTAACCAGCTCGGCCACTCCAATCACCTCTGGAAGATAAAAAGCCATTTTAGGCAGAGCCTCCTTCTGAATCCAGGAAGGTCCTCAGGTGAATCTCTGGTTTCTGGTCAGCACCAGGTTTTAGAAGGGCTCGGACTGGAGTTCAGTCAAGGGGCAGCTTTAAACCTTGGCAGCTTCCATATGGGTGAACTTCAACTCCCAGAATTCCCCGGCCAGCTAAACCTTCCTTCCTTCCTTCCTTCCTTCCTTCCTTCCTTCCTTCCTTCCTTCCTTCCTTCCTTCCTCTTTCTCTTTCCTCCCTCCCTTTCCTCCCTTTCTTGTCTCCCTCATTGCTTCTTCCTTCCTTCCCTCCCTCTCTTCTCTTCCTCCTTCTTTCTCCCTCGGTATACCCCTTTACATCCTTCCTTCTTTCCTTCCTTTTTCCTCCCTCCCTTCTTCCTTCCCTTCCTTCCCTCCTTGCTCTCCCTCTTTCCTCCCTCCTTGCCTTCTTCCTTCCCTCCCTTTATTCTCTTTTTCCTTCCTTCCCTGCTCTCCCCCTTTCCTTCCTTCCTTCTTTCCTCCTTCCTCCATCCTTCTCTCCCTTCTTCCTTCTCTTCCTTACCTTCTTCCACCCTTCCCTCTCCCTCCTTCCTTCCTCTCCCTTATTCCTTCTTTCCTTTCCTTTCCTTTCCTTTCTTCTTTCTTCCTCCCTCCCTCCCTCACCCCCTTTCCTTCATTCTTTCTTTCCTTTCTTTCTCTCCCTTATTCCTTCTTTCCCTCCCTTTTCCCTCTTCTTTTTTCCTTCCTCCCACACTCACCCCTTTCTTTCTTTCTTTCTTTCTTTCTTTCTTTCTTTCTTTCTTTCTTTCTTTCTTTCTTTCTTTCTTTCTTTCTTTCTTTCTTTCTTTCTTTCTTTCTTTCTTTCTCCCCCCCCCCGTGTTTCCTTCTGAGCACTTTCAGTGACTGGGAAGACAAAACGCCCATCGGGGAAGGTGTCATGGCAACCTCTCGGCCAGGGGGGCCCAGGACCCCCGAATCTCCATCGTGGACGAGCTGCTCACCCTGGTTCTCGTCTTTGATGGGGAAACAGAGGATGTTCCTGGTTCGAAAGCCAGTGCTGTCATCCACGCCGCGGTAGAAGAGCGGGTGAGAGTAGGCGTCTTTGATGTTCAGGATCTTGCCGGTGGTGGCCACGTGGCCGGCGATGCCCTGATCAGCTGGAATCCGGATCTCATAGCTCTGTTGGCAGGGAAGAAGAAGCTGCAGGTTACTACTTCCGTTTTGCTTTGCTTATTCCATAAAATGACACAAAGAACGGAAGAAACACAGAATGACGATGAAAGGAAAGAGAGAATTATGCATGAGGAGAAAAATGCATAAGGAGGAAAATGCTTCTGGTTTGCACTGTAGGATCAGTGTTTCTCAACCTTGGCTGCTTTTAAGACTGGTGGACTTCAACTCCCAGAATTCCCCAGCCAGCCAGGAATGATAGAGTTGGAAGAGACCAGAGGGGTCATCTAAGTCAGGGGTCTCCAACCTGGGTCACTTTAAGACTGGTGGACTTCAACTCCCAGAATTCCTTAGCCAGCCAGGAATGATAGAGTTGGAAGAGACTAGAAGGGTCATCTAAATCAGGAGCCTCCAACCTGGGCCGCTTTAAGACTTGTGGACTTCAACTCCTAGAATTCCCCAGCCAGCCAGGAATGATAGAGTTGGAAGAGACCAGAAGGGTCATCTAAATCAGGGGCCTCCAACATGGGCCGCTTTAAGACTTGTGGACTTCAACTCCCAGAATTCCCCAGCCAGCCAGGAATGATAGAGTTGGAAGAGACCAGAAGGGCGATCTAAGTCAGGGGTCTCCAACCTTGGCCACTTTGAAACTTGTGGACTTCAACTCCCAGAATTCCCCAGCCACCCCCCTCGATTCTTTCACCGCTCGCGTCGCCCTGCTTTTCTCACCTCATCATCCACCACACCGCCATCAAACACCTTGGCCACCAACTCATGGCTGCTTCGATCCAGCAGGAAAACTGAACATCTGAAAGGGAATCCCGTGAAGGAAAAGGGGTGAGGAGAGAGCCCGGCGGAGGGGAAAGGGGGAACAGCTGCCCCTCCCACATTCCGGGGGTCCTTGGACCAATTCCCCCACTCCAGGAGCCCCTCTTATTGGTGAAGAAGGGCTGGGATGAATTTTTCTCCTCTTCTTCTCTGGTTCATTTCTTCCCTTCTCTTTCTTTCTCTCTCTCTTTTCTTCCTCCCTTCCATCCTCCCTCCTTCTCTCCCACCCTGTCCCTCCCTTCCTTTCAACCTCTCTCCCTTTCTCCTTCCTTGCTCCCTCCCAGTCCCTCTCCATCTCCCTCCCTTCCTTCCTTCCTTCATCCCTCCTTCGCTCCCGCACTCCCTCTCTATCTCCCTCCCTCTCCCTCCATTTCTCTCTTTCCCTCCCTCCCTCCCCCCTCCCTATCCCTCCATTTCTCTCCCCCTCCCATCCTCCTTCTCTCCTTCTCTCTTCCACCTTCCCTTTCTTCCTTCTCCTCCCTCCCTCCTTCTTCCCATACTCCCCCCTTCTCTCTCTTCCTCCTCCCATCCCCCCTCTCTAATTTTCATTGATTACTCCACCCAGTCACCAATTACAAAGAGAGCCATCCAGAAAAACCTTGAAATAACTACACTAAGTTTAAAATGCCCCTCCAGCATTTGGAGACACTGTGAGCCATCCAAACAAACCCCCCCCCCCGGGGGTGGTGGTTTTGGCTGTTCCTCAAGCATGTCACCCCCTCCCCTCCCCCACGAGGGGCTGGCTGTGACCCCTAGGCCCTCCTGCCCACGATGAGACTCACATTTCAGCGTTGCTGAGATTCCTGGCTTCCGTGATGATCTCCTGCAGCAGCACGGAAACATCATCTGAAAGAGGATCGGGGCAGGGGAAAAGCTCAGAAAAACCAACCGGTGGATCTCAGGCACGTATTTTGGGGGCTGGGAGGGGCGCTTCTTCCACCCCCACCTCTCCTGAAAAGCCAGCTCCTGCCAGCCCACCTCCCAATTTCAGGGAATACGGCCGAATCCTCATCTCTTCGTGGTGGGTCTGGAGGCATAGATCTCCCTGGTTCCTCCTGCCCTCGGATACCTACCCAGGTGAGTGAAAAGGTTCTTGGCCACTTGCAAAAGAGCCTGTGAAGAAGAAAGACAGGTGAACGCTCTCGTTCTTTCTCAGCACCAACATGGTGGGCTGTTGTTGTTTTTTTGGTGGGGGGGGGGGAGAAGGAGAATAACCGAATATCCGAGTTGGAAGGGACCTTGGAGGTCTTCTAGTCCAACCTCCTTGCTCAGGCAGGAGACCCTATACCAGGGGTCTCCAACCTTGGCTCCTGGAAGCCTGGCGGACTTCAACTCCCAGAGTTCCACAGCCAGCAAAGCTGGCTGTGGAATTCTGGGAGTTGAAGTCCACCAGGCTTCCAGGGGCCAAGGTTGGAGACCCCTGCCCTATACCCATTTCAGACAAGTGACTCTTCTTAAAAAACCCCTCCAGTGTTGGAGCACTCACGACTTCTTGGTGGCCAGCAGTTCCACTGGTTCATTGTTCTCACTCTCAGAAAGTTTCTCCTTCATTCAAGGCTGCTTCTCTCTCTCCGATGACATTCATCCAAATTGAACATAGAAAACATAGGGCTGGAAGGAAGGGACCTTGGAGGTCTTCTAGTCCAACCCTCTGCCCCGTCCTGGACAAATGGCTCTCCAGTCTCTTCTTGAAGACCTCCAGTGATGGAGCACCCATCCTTTCTGAAGGCAACCCATTCCACTGGTGAATTCTCCCCGTTCTTTTCTCCTTCGTTTCCAAATTGCTTCTCTCCTTGATTCATTTCCATCCGTTGCTTCTATGTCCTGCCTCTCTTCAGGGGCTTTGGAGAACAGATTGACCTCCTCCTCTTCTTTGGGGGTAGCCCAGAGGGGGCCTTCAGCCGGTTCTGACCGGTTCTGCAGAACCGGTAGCAGAAATGTTGAGTAGTTCGCAGAACCGGCCCATCCCATCCATTTCTGACTGGAGATTTTACAATATCCTTCCCCTGCCATGCCTACCAAGCCACGCCCACCAAGCCACGCCCACAGCTGATGGGCTGGGTCTCCTTTGGTTGCCCTGCACAGGAGAATGGAGCTGGAAAGCAGGTGAGTGGGATGGAGAGGGAAGGGGGATTTTGCAGTATATCTTTCCCCTGCCACGCCCACCAAGCCACGCCCACCAAGCCACACCACACCCACCAAGCCACGCCCACAGAACCGGTAGTAAAAAAAAAAAATGGAATCCCACCACTGGGTCAGCCCCTCAAATCTTGGAAAACTGCTCTCGTGTCATTTCTGGCCTTTCTTTTCCTTAGACTAAAGGTAAAAGGTTCCCCTTACACCTAGATGCTCGTTGTTTCTGGCTCTAGGGGGCGCTGCTCATCTCTGTTACAAAGCCAAGGAAGAGCCAGCGCCGTCCGAAGACGTCTCCGTGGTCATGTGGCCGGCAGGACTAAAGGCCTTTCGAAGGCGCACAGGACGATGTTCCCTTCCCACCAAAGGGATTCCTATTTTTCAACTTGCATTTTTGATCTGCTTTCAAACTGCTAGGATGGCAAGAAGCTGGGACAAGGTACGGGAGCTCTTTCCATGACGTGGCGCTGGGGATTCGAACCACCGAAAAGCTGACCTTTTCTGATTGACAAGCTTGGCGTCTTATTCCCTGAGCCACCCACATCCTTTTTCATTAGACTAGACCATTTCCTCAACTCTCCTTTGTGAGGTCTGAGAGCCAAGCCTAGAGGAGATATCTCAAAACCTTGGAGGAGTTTTAGCAGAATAATACAATCCCAGGGTTGGAAGGCACCTTGGAGGTCTTCTGGCCCAGCCCCCTCCTCAGCCAGGAGACCCCCACATCATTCCAGAAAAATAGTTGTCCAATTGGGTTTCGTGGGTTTTGACCTTCAAAAGTCCCAGGAGCTGAAGTCCAGCTTGTATGATTTGATTGCTTATTGTCCCCTATGACTATCATTAAGTGTTGCACCTGATGATTCTGGACTCTTGACGGATGTCTCTTTCCTTTTATGGACACTGAGAGCATTTGCACCAAGACAAACTCCTTGTGTGTCCAATAAACACACTTGGCCAATAAAGAATTCTCTTCTCTTCTCTTCTCTTCTCTTCTCTTCTCTTCTCTTCTCTTCTCTTCTCTTCTCTTCTCTTCTCTTCTCTTCTCTTCTCTTCTCTTCTCTTCTCATTCTATTCATTCCCTCAACACTGTCCAGCTATTTACAAAGTTTGCACTACTCTTATTGTTAATCTTCTCATCACTGTATGACTGTAACTTTTTCACTTGTATCCTTATGATTTATATTGACTGTTTCCTAGTATGATTTGATTGCGTATTGTACCTTCTGACGATCATAAGTGTTGTACCTGATGATTCTTAACTCTTGACGAATGTCTCTTTTCTTTTATGGACACTGAGAGCATTTGCACCAAGACGAATTCCTTGTGTGTCCAATAAACACACTTAGCCAATAAAGAATTCTCTCCTCTCCTCTCCTCTCCTCTCCTCTCCTCTCCTCTCCTCTCTCCTCTCCTCCTTTCCTTTCCTATTCTATTCTATTATCCATTCTATTCTATTTTCTATTCTATTCTTGATGAATGTATCTTTTCTTTTATGTACACTGAGAGCATTTGCACCAAGACAAAGTCCTTGTGTGTTCAATCACCCTTGGCCAAGAAAGAATTCTATTCCATTCCATTCCATTCTGTTCTGTTCTGTTCTGTTCTGTTCTGTTCTGTTCTGTTCTGCTCTGCTCTGCTCTGCTCTGCTCTGCTCTCCTCTCCTCTCTCCTCTCCTCTTCTATTGTCTGAAAGAGCACCTTCTCTATCTGGATCTATCTGGATCTGAAGGCCTTGCAATCAAGACCTTCTCCAGATCCATCCCATCCCGCAAATGGAGGAGGTGAGGTGGGTCCTCTCTAAGGAGGAGAGCTTTTCCTGTGGTGGCACCCCCTTTATGGCATCCTGGCACTCCCCCATTACCATCATTCTCGTCCTGGGTGAAGGCTTTTCTATTTGCTATCCTGGACCTCTTAATCTTATTTTAATTGTGTTTGCATCCTGTGATTTTAGATTTAGACGACTGCCTTTCTGTCATCCCAGGCCTTTTAACTGGCTTAATTGTATTTTAATGACATTTTAATGTACATTGTTTTAGTCTTTTGAATGACTGCCTTGCAGCTGTCTCAACTCCACTGAGCAACGTCTTTATTCTGCACTTTATGTGATTTTATGTGTTTAACTGCGTTTTTATTGTAAACTACCTAGAGATTTTTAGCTGTCAGGCAGTTTAAAAAAAATTTTTTTTTTTAAACAAAGAAAGAAATGAAACAATTTTATTTCCCCATCTCCCGAGATCATTACAGGTGGAACAGATCTGAAAGCTTGATCCCTTCAGGTGAAGTTCCCACATCTGCATTCACACAGTGTAGATTGACCTGACTCTAGTTAAGCTGCCTTCTGCTGTCTGAATATGCGGTGCCTGTCCAGCTCTCGGGTTGAGTTTCTGGTACAATCTGTTGTGGGTATATGCTGAAATTATATATATATATTCTCTTAAGTTTTTGCGGGTACTTACATGTTTGGCATTCAGCTTTGTTCGGGTATTTTCCCACGTCATAGTAGTTTTAAAAGCACCACTACTATGACATGGGAAAATACCCGAACAAAGCTGAATGCCAGATATATCTATCTATCTATATTTGTTTATTTGTTTATATAGATTTATTTATTTATTCTGTCATGTTTATTAGTGTATGTTAGAGGTGTAGCAACCTTTTTGAGATATGCATGCAATGAAATTTCATCTTCATGAATGCCAATTAGTGTACATTCAAAGTGACCATAAAGTTATTCTACGTCTTCTAAGTGAGAATATGAAAAATGGCTCCATTTTTTATTTATATATGAGCAGCCAAGAGGATTTAGGGATCTGGAGGCTAAAACATATGAAGAATGGTTGCAGGATTTGGGAACGGCCAGTCTAGAGAAAAGAAGGACTAGGGGTGACATGATAGCAGACTTCCAATATTTGAGGGGCTGCCCCAAAGAAGAGGGAGTCAAGCTATTCTCCAAAGCCCCTGAAGAGGCAGGACAAGAAGCAACGGGTGGAAACTCATCAAGGAGAGAAGCAACCTGGAATTAAGGAGAAACTTACCAACACTGAGAACAATTAACCTGTCAGAATTGCTGTCAGAAATTGTGGGGGCTTCATCACTTTTTAAGAAGAGAATGGACAGCCACTTGTCTGAAATAGTGCAGGGTCTCCTGCTTGAACAGGGGTGGGGTTTGGACTAGACAATCTCCAGGGTCCCTCCTGTCATTCCATTATTCTGTGTTGTGTGAAGGTAGGAACCTTTTTCAGATTTCCTTGATCCACCGGTTCCGTTCCTAAATGCATTCGCAATCAAGTTGATTCGATTATGGGCCACCGAGTTGCTGTCAACTCTCAGGGTCCGCATAGATTCGTCCCGTCGCAACCTGTCCCTGGCCTGGTTCACAATAAATTAGCATTTGGTAAACACGTGGAAGATGCAGCTGTTTCGGGTTTAAGGGCGAAGTTTACCAAAGGCTTGCCATGTTTTTCCATAAGAGGGAGCTCCAACACAGTTCTGAATGGGTTGTGCTGCAGGTTGGGAGCTGAAAGTTCTATGTATATATATATATATGTATGTGTGTGTGTGTGTGTTGAGTGTTAGGGATACACACCCTAGCAGAACATGCAACAGCAGTCTAGCAGGCAGGCAAATGATGTGAGATAAACGTTGTTGTAGTTTACACTCAGTAAGACAGATACACTGTGCCAGTTAAATAGTTTTTATTCCAGCAAGAGTTATAGCATAGTCAAAACAGTCCATATGTCATAAACTAGTTCAGTCCATCCAGGGGTTAATCAGTTGTAAAGTCCAGTGTTAAAAATAGAGGTCAGTAAACTTACAAATAATCAGTCCCGCAATATATCTCTTTTGCAGTCAGAGATATGAAGAAAATCAAACCCCTTTTCTTCGTTTCAGCAACAGCAGGGAAAACACGCAGTTATCACCATCAATCCAACATTGTCAGCTCTCCAGTATAAGCCAGCTAACAGTGAGCTCTCTTGCTCCCTCTTATGGTGATTTTACAACCTCATAATACATGTTTTGCAGTTAAAGTGCAAACTTACACTTAAACTCACTAACATAGTTTATATATTATTTTTACCCAAACTAAGTTAGTTAACCAATGTTATCCCTAACATTGAGTGTGTCACTTGAGACTTTCAAAAAGAGATTGGATTGCCATTTGTCAGAAATGGTGCAGGGTCTCCCGCTTGGCGGGTTGGACTAGATGACCTACAAGGTCCCTTCCAACTCTGATTGTCCGTTATGTGTCTGCCATTTTCCTCTCCTGCATTCGTTCTTGATGGGTTGTGAGAACCCAGAGAACATATAAAGGTGAAGGTAAAAGGTTCCCCTTGCACATCCGTGCGAGTCGTTTTGGGCTCTAGGGGGCGCTGTGCTCATCTCCGTTGCAAAGCCAAGGAAGAGCCAGCGCCGTCTGAAGACGTCTCCATGGTCATGTGGCCGGCAGGACTAAACGCCTTCAAAGGCGCACAGAACTCTGTTCTCTTCCCACCAAAGGGGTCCCTATTCTTCTACTTGCACTTTTTACCTGCTTTTGAACTGCTAGGATGGCAGGAGCTGGAACAAATCACGCGGTGCTAGGGATTCGAACTCCCGACCTCTCTGATCGACAAACTCAGCGTCTTAGCCCCTGAGCCACCGATCAGAAGAGCCACTAGGGCAGAGCAAAGATAACCTCTGGTGACCTCTGGAGGTCATTTAGAGTATTGCAACTCAAACCAGGCATTCATGTTTTTCTTTCCCGGACACCTATAGATATTTCTAACTCCTGGGTATTTGAATGATAAGCGCATCCAAACTCATCACCTCTCAATATTAGAAGAAACTTGGTTATCTTCTTCTGGGGAAGTATGTCAAGTGTACAGTCACTTGTCTGAAATGGAATTTCTCCGAAACCATTTTGGAGGCTTTGGGATTCCCACACACAGCAGTGGGAGGAGTGGGGAAAAGAGTTTGACCGGGTTTTGTAGGCGAAAGAATAAAGTTATCGTGTAGGAACCAAGGACATTCTCACCAGTGGCTGGCCACAGGAGGAGCCGGTAACGCAGCAACCAGCCAGCATCTGGATTGGACAGCGTGACCAGTGACTTGGGGAGTGGGGAAGGGGAATTTTTTTTTTACTTTTAAGGAGGTAAAAGCCATGGGAAAATCAGAGTCGGTTTTCACCACTTTGTGCCAATATGACGTTTCCAATCTTGGAGGAACTGAAGTGCCTTGGAGTTTGTTTTCTATGGGGACAGCTCGTTCTCGGGGCTACCTGGGGACAAGAAAGCTCAAAGACTGGTGACGGTGTGTGGGTTGTACCCCTTACCTGACACTCCCACTTGAGTTTCTGTTCCTTCTGGAAGGCCAGTGTGCTGGTCAGCACCGTCGATGTGTAGCAGAAGCAATGTTGGATTTTGTAGACATCCGCTTCGGTGTAGCTGCAAGAAACAGAGGAGAGCAAGAAAGAGGATGAGGGAACTGGGGGCTAAAATATATGAAGAACATTTGCAGGAATTGGGTACGTCTAGTTCGGGGGTCTTCAACCTTGGCAACTTTAAGATTTGTGGACTCCAACTCCCAGAATTCCTTAGCCAGCTTTGCCAATTCTGGGGGTTGAAGTCCACAAGCCTTAAAATGGCCCAGGTTGGAGACCCCTGACTTAGATGACCCTTCTGGTCTCTTCCAACTCTATCATTCCTGGCTGGCTGAGGAATTCTGGGAGTTGATGTCCACAAGTCTTAAAATGGCCCAGGTTGGAGACCCCTGACTTATATGACCCTTCTGGTTTCTTTCAACTCTATCATTCCTGGCTGGCTGAGGAATTCTGGGAGTTGATGTCCACAAGTCTTAAAATGGCCCAGGTTGGAGACCCTGACTTAGATGACCCTTCTGGTCTCTTCCAACTCTATCATTCCTGGCTGGCTGAGGAATTCTGGGAGTTGATGTCCACAAGTCTTAAAATGGCCCAGGTTGGAGACCCCTGACTTATATGACCCTTCTGGTCTCTTCCAACTCTATCATTCCTGGCTGGCTGGGGAATTCTGGGAGTTGAAGTCCACCAGTCTTAAAGTTGCCAAGTTTGGGGACTTCTGAGTTAGGGTACCTGGCTAGAAAGCAGGAGGCTGTGAGTTCAAGCCCTGCCTGGCTTTGCTGACTGGGGAATTCTGGGAGTTGGAGTCCACAAGTCTTAAAGTTGCCAAGGTTGAAGACCCCTCCTCTAATTGAATGAAAAGAAGGACCAAGGGTGACATTGTAGCATTATTCCAGCATTTGAGGGGCTGCCACAGAGAGGAGGGGGGTCAACTTATTCTCCAAAGCCCCCTGAAGGGCAGGAGAAGAAGCAACGGATGGAAACCAAGCGAGGAGAGAAGCAACCTGGAATTCAGGAGGAATTTCCAACCGTGAGAATCCTTGTCAGGAATAACGACTGGAACAATAACAGATAATATGATAACAGATCATGGGTGGTGCAGCTTCCCCTCAGAAGTTCTGGGTCTTCTACCCGGGGAGGTTTTCAAGTAGAGGCTGTACAACCATTTGTCTGGAATGGAGTAAGGTCTCCCATTCGAGGAGGGGGTTGGACTAGAAGACCTCCAAGGTCCCTTCCAACCCTATGAGTCTATCATTCTTTGGATGCCTTCTTTACTGATCACATTGTCAACTGGTCCATGCTGGAGGTTATCGAGCTGTAAGATGCCCAGAAGGGACATGATAGCATCTTCCAATACTTCAGGGGCTGCCACCAAGAAGAGACGGTCAGCTTAGGGACCAAAGCCCCTGAAGAGTCAGAAGCAACAGATGGAAACTCATCCAGGAGAGAAGCAACCTGGAATTCAGGAGAAACTGCCTAACGGCCAGGACAATTAACTGGTGGAACGGCTTGTCTTCAGGGTTGGACTAGATGACCTACAAGGTCCATTCCCACTCTTGTTAATCTGTGAAATAAGTGAAACTCCTTGCGACCAGAAGTTGTGGGTGTGCTCCATCACTGGAGGCTTTTAAGAAGGGACTGGACAGCCACTTGTCTGGAATGGTGTAGGGTCTCCTGCTAAAGCAGGGGGCTGGACTAGAAGACCTCCAAGGTCCCTTCCAACTTTGTTACTCTGTTTTGCTCTTATCCTTCCTTCCTTCCTTCCTTCCTTCTTTCCTTCCTTCCTTCCTTCCTACCTTCCTTCCTTCCTTCCATCTCTTCTCCTCCTTTCTTTCCTCCCTCCCTCCTCTATTTCACGCCTTCCTTATATCTCTTCTTCCTTCCTTCCTTCCTTCCTTCCTTCCTTCCTTCCTTCCTTCCTTCCTTCCCCCCACCCTCTCTACTTCTATCCTTCATTCCCTTCTCCATCACTGGAGGCTTTTAAGAGACTGGACAGCCACTTGTCTGGAATGGTATAGGGCTTCCTGCTTTGAGCAGTGTGTTGGACTAGAAGACCTTTAAGGTCCCTTCCAACTTTGTTATTCTGTTATGCTCTTATCCTTTCTTCCTTCCTTCATTTCCTCCTCTCCTCTCCTTCCTTCCTTCTTCTTTTCTCTTTCCTTCCTCCCTCCTCTACTTCCTTCCATCTCTTCTCCTTCTTTCTTTCCTTCCTCCCTGCCACCTCTATTTCATTCCTTCCTTCCATCTCTTCTCCTTCTTTCCTTCCTTCCTTCCTTCCTTCCCATCACTCTCTCTACTTCTATCCTCCCTGCTATAGGGTCTCCTGCTGGAGCAGGGGGGCTGGACTAGAAGACCCCCAAGGTCCCTTCCAACTCTGTGCTTTGGTTAAAGATTCTATCCTTCTGAGTACGACCAAGTCCCCAGCTCACCTTTCTCCACCAAGTTTGTTGAAGGCACAGGCCAAGGCCACCACCTGGGAGGTGGCTCTGCTGACCACAGGGACACACAGCATGGAGGTCACCTCAAAGCCCAACATGGTGTTCAGTTGCTTGTGCTCCTCCTGGAACGAAAGAAAGACAACGTGGGTGTGAGTCAACCTGTTCTGACCGAGGCTTCCTGCTTAGTCCCCCAAACCCTCTTTTTATTTCAACGGCTGTGAATTATATGCATTCACAGCCCGTAATGAGCCCCAAACAGTGTGTGAATAGTCCCACAGGTCCTTCAGGATAAGGCTGATAAGCACCCACCTTTCTCTCCCTTGAAATGCTGCCAACAATTAAATTGCCAATTAGCTGTATGAGGCCAAATGGAGCACAAAGTCAACATGGAGTGTCAGAGTTTAAACCGACCAGAACAAACAAAAGTTGCTTCCTGCAAAGGCTCCTGTCCCTTGGCTCCTCCTTTTATGTCTTATGGGAGGGACCAATCATCTCCAAGCCTTACTCCCAAGTCGCCTCTTTTGCCTTAACTGTTCTTGCCTTCTGGCAGCTCTGCGCATGCACGTACTGGGAACAGGCTCCCGCTGTCCCTCTGCCTCGCTGCTGTCAGATTCCGGAGGCTCCCGAGTCAGCACATAACTCCCAGATGGCCCTGGCTCCAACTCTGTGTTGGACGCAGGACCCTCGTCCGAGCCCTCCCCAGACTCCAGGACTGGCCCATGTTCCTCCCCACTCTCCCACTCTGCTGCCATCTCTACTGGCCACTGGTGGACCACAACACAACCAGCTGTGGCTTCTCCTTTTCATCAGATGCCCCATGATGAGACCCTCGTTCATAGACGGGGGCAAAACAACCAGAGAATCTATAGTTCTTTCCCCAATGAATGACTTCAATTAAAAGGCACACGCCTTCCTGATGGGCATCGCATGACAAATTGCAGGCAGTCCTTGACTTATGAACAAAATTTCTGTGGCGCAGCAGGACAGCTTTGTCCCATTTTACGAACTTTCTTAGCATAGTTGTTAAGCAAATCGCCGCAGTTGCTAAACAAGTAACAAGGTTGATAAATGAATCTGGCTTCCCCATGGACTTGGCTGGTGAGAAGATCACAAAAGGGGTTCACGTAACCCCGAGATGCTGCAACCGTCATAAATATGAGTCAGAATAACAGAACATTCTCTCACTCTCTCTGTCTCTCTATATCTATCTCTCTAATCTATCTATATCAGCTATATCTATCTATCTACCTACCTATCTGTCTGTCTAACTGTCTGTCTGTCTATCTATCTATCTATCTATCTATCTATCTATCTATCTATCTATCTATCTATCTATCTATCATCTCTCCTTTCATCATCTCCTTCTATCTATCTATCTATCTATCTATCTATCTATCTATCTATCTATCCATCCATCCATCCATCTATCTATCTATCTATCATCTTTCATCATTTCCATCTATCTATCTATCTATCTATCTATCTATCTATCTATCTATCTATCTATCTATCCATCCATCCATCCATCCATCCATCCATCCATCCATCCATCCATCCATCCATCCATCCATCCATCCATCCATCCATCCATCCATCCATCCATCCATCTATCTATCTATCTATCTATCTATCTATCTATCTATCTATCTATCCATCCATCCATCCATCCATCCATCCATCCATCCATCCATCTATCTATCTATCTATCTATCTATCTATCTATCTATCCATCCATCCATCCATCTATCTATCTATCTATCATCTTTCATCATTTCCATCTATCTATCTATCTATCTATCTATCTATCTATCTATCTATCTATCTATCTATCTATCTATTCTCTCTCTCTCTATCCATAATCTACACACACACCCTCATCTATCTTATCTATCCTTCTACCTATCATGTATATCTTATCTACCAATTTCATAGAATCCTAGAGCTGGAAGGGACCCTGGAGGTCTTCTAGTCCAACCCCCTGCTCTGTTGCCATGCCCCTGCATTTTGATCACTTGACTGGGGATGCTGCAACAAACAAACGTGTGAAGAACGATCCTAATAAGTCACTTTTTCCAGCGTGCTGTAATGTTGAACAGCCATGAAGGGGTAAGTTGAGGACTCCCGGGAATGAGGGCCCAAAGGGAGGAACCCAGCCCGACATTTCTGATGGACCTACCAAGCTGATGTCTTGCAGGATGAGGGATTGCTTCCCTTCCACCACTTTTCCCAAGTGCCCAACGGTTAACTGGGTGGAAAACAGAGGGAGGGAGGGAGAGAGATCATGAGAACAACCAAACATAGAGACTGGGGTGGAGGTAGGACTTTAGACCTAGGAAACCGGGCTTTGGTGGAACGTCTGAAAGGCTGGAGAAGTCCTTTGGTGGGACTTTTGGAGAAGAAGACTCCCTTGCCAAGGTAGAGGTCAACTGTTCAGAGTACTGCAGCGTAACTTCAGTGCCAGAAAAGGGAACACAGATGGTTGAAGCTTCATTTAACTTCTTTATTAACATATAAAGTAAATTTTACAATACCAGCTGTAGATTTCTCCAACGTGGAGCCAACTCAAACAGAAGCAGACAAGTTACAGGTTGAGAGCGGAGCTCTATTTTTCAGCAAGCAAGCAAGTTAGTTTCACTTTCACTTTAGAGCTGAGCACAGAACGGAGAGAAATCAGGTCCAGATTCTCTCTTTAAGTTTCAGCCCTCAACTCAGCTCTCATTGGCTGACCTTGTTCCTAAACTCTATTCCAGTTCGTGAACAGACTCGGACATCAACCAAGGCTCTTGGGATCTTTCTTGCCTGCCTTATGATTCCATGAGATGGAAGCTGCTCAAAATTGCTAGAGGAGGACATGGACAACAAACCATGATCCAACAAAGGAGAACATTTGTTGCTTGAGGTTGACATGAGGTGGTCCTTGGTGCTCTCTGAGCTTGTTTTCTTCCAGACGTTTCATGACCCAGCTAGGTTACATCATCAGTGACTGAGGTTACCTAATTTGGGTACTGAAAGTTCTTCAAAAAAACCCAACAAGCTCAAAGACCACCAAGGACCCCTCACAAACCATAATAAATCCCAATCGAGAAACAAATGCCGGTCTTCTCACATTTTAATTTTATGGAGTTTCCAGCAGGAGAACCTCAACGTCAAGGTGCGTGAAGGGACAAAAATGCCACCTACCTTGTGCCAGATGTTCTTCTCGCCTTCTGAATCCGGAGAGTTAAGTCACCGGGATTTCACAAGATTTAATTAACTTTTGATTGACGGATGAAATTCAGAATAATCTGTTGCTTCGCTTCTAACCAAGGCCAAATGTGCTCCAGGTCAGGAAAACTGGTGGAGACCACGCAACAGGCCTCCTTCATATCTGCATTATGACATCACGCACATCTACCATCTTTTGCACATCTTTTATTTTCTTTGTGAAGTCAACTTAGAGCTCTATTAAGGCTGCAAAAGCTTCTTTGTGTGTGTGTGTGTGTAAGACACTACTTGCCATGCCCTTGTTGGAGCAGCTGACAGGCAGTGGGAGTGTGGCTCCAGTGGCTGTGGAAGAAACGGGAGAAGGGCACAGTCCGGCTGGGCATTCAGAGGAAGACCCAGGCCCACCCCCTCTGCATGCTAGGGCACACAGGGAGGAAAGGAGAAGGGAGCAACATGGCTTACGGGAGAGGAAAGGGCCCTGATTCCCTTCATTAGCTGCAGCTGGGAAAACAGGATTTAAAAAGGGTGTTTGAACACAGCACTTTGCTGGAAACAAAGCGTGCATTATTTTTGTTTGTCAAGTCTTATCTTGGTTTTGCCATCCTCCCAACTGCGTGTGCTTCATTATCTTTTGGAAGTCTGCAATTTATTATCCTGGCTTGTCTTGTTAATTGCTGCAGTTGTGCCTTGTGTTGGTTTTTCTTATTTCTAATTTATTTCTACTTTGGGTTCGGACTGCATTTACTCCCTTCGTAGACTGTTTTTGGAAGAGTTTGATCTCCCACCAAGAACAATTGGACATTGGGGGCCAAGTTGGAGGCATCAAAGGGAATTTATTCTACTTTGGTGACTTTGTTCTTTTTGGTGCCACGCCCCTTTGGGTCATCACACTACTCTAGACAGGATTAGCAATCGCAACTTGAGCCCGGGGTAGGCTTCAAAAGTTTTAGCCACCAGTTCTCTGACCCAGTTGCTGGGTGGATGTGGCCTAGTCAGCCTCCTGCACCATGCTGGGGGGGGGGTTTCACCCTCCCCAGGCTCCGGAGACCCTCTGGAGGCCAGAAACGAGCCTGTTTTTGGCCTTCTAGAACTTCCAGGTGGCCCCCTTTTCATCTTCCAGGGTTCCAGAGGCTTCCCTTGAGTCTCCAGGAGGGCGAAAACAGCCTCCCTGGGCTCTGGAGGCTCTTCAGAGGCTGGAAATGGGCTCGTTTCTGGCCTCCTGGAGCTCACGAACCCTGTACTTAGCTGGGATCCAAAACAGGCCATGTGGGGACTCCCTTGAGGGGCAGCGCAAGGATGCGATTTGCCAGTTCACCAAAGCGGCCATAAAATTAGCTACCGGTTCACTTGAACCGGGACGAACTGGGAGCAGCCCAGCTCTGCTGGAGCCTCCCAAGGAGAGGGGCAGGTCAAACAACTTACCGGGAAGCTCATGTCCTCCTCCAAGACTTTGTCTCCAACCACCTGCAAGAAAGAAGGAGAGAGCAATGGAGAAGTGGAGGAAGGGAGAAGGGAACCTGAAGGGATTGGCAATTGGAAACATGGAAGACTTGGGGGAGTTTTGTTCCTTACAAAAGTCCGTTGGGAGGAGAAAAATTTGGGCTGGTCGGGAAAAAAAAACAAACCCTCCTGATTTTTTCCCTATCATTTCCCATCCCGTGAGAATCAGGGGTCTCCAAATGGGGCCACTTTAAGGCTTGTGGACTTCAACTCCCAGAATTCCTCAACCAGCGTAGCTCAAGGCAGGGAAGAACACATAACTCCTGGAGCCAAGCTGTTCCATCCATCCATCCGCCCCTCCCTTCTTCCCTCCCTCCCTGTCTGCCTGCCTGTCTCTATCTCCATCTCCATCTCGTTCAATCTATCCCTATGTTTCTATCATCTTTCTCTCATATGTCTGTCTTTTTCTCTCTTTCCTATTTGTCTCTCTCTGCATCTCTCTCTCTCTCTCTTCATCTATTTCTAGATCTAACTATCTCTATCCCTTTTTCTCTATCATCTCCCTCTCTCTTTCATATGCCTTTCCTCTGTCTCTCTCTCTCTCTCTCCATCTCTCTCTCTATCATTTCTATCATCCATCCATCCATCTCCCTATTTCGTTATCATCTCTCTGTCTGTCTATCTTTCCTGTCTCTCTCTCTATGTATGCATCTCTCTCTCTCTTCATGTCTCTATCTCTATCATCTATCTCTATCTATCATCTATTTCCCTATTTCTCTATCATCTCTCTCTCTTTCATATATCTCTTTTCTCTCTGTCTTTCTCTTTCATCTCTCTCCATCATCTGTCTATCATCCATCCATCCATCTCCCTATTTCTTTATCATCCCTTTCTCTCTATGTCTGTCTGTCTGTCTGTCTCTTTCCTCTCTCTCTCTCTCTGTATCTCTCTTTTCTTCATGTCTCTATCACCTCTCTGTGTCTGTCTGTCTATCTATCTATCTATCTATCTATCTATCTATCTATCTATCTATCTATCTATCTATCTCCATCTATATCTATATCTATCATCTGTCTGTCTGTCTGTCTGTCTGTCTGTCTCTGTCTGTCTCTATCCATCCATTTCTCTCTCCCTCTCTCTCTCTTATCTATCTATCTATCTATCTATCTATCTATCTATCTATCTATCTATCTATCTATCTATCTATCTATCTATCTATCTATCTATGAATCTACCTATGAATCTACCTATGAATCTATCTATCTATCTATCTATCTATCTATCTATCTATCTATCTATCTATCTATCTATCTATCATCTATCTATCTCTTGTATCTATCTCTATCATCCATCCATCCATCCATCCATCCATCTCGACCTACCTATGTCTATCTATCTATCTATCTATCTATCTATCTATCTATCTATCTATCTATCTATCTATCTATCATCTATCTATCTATCATCTATCTATCTCTTGTATCTATCTCTATCATCCATCCATCCATCCATCTCGACCTACCTATGTCTGTCTGTCTATCTATCTATCTATCTATCTAATCTTGTCTTTCTCTTCTATCATCTCTTTCTCTCCCATATCTACTTTTCATCTCTTTCTATTGGTTGTGTCTGTCTCTCTTTATCTCATCCAATTTATACAGCTGCAAATATTCCAGGAAGTAAGATCAATAATTAGACAGAAAGCGTTTCCTGAATTGAGGTGATTTCTTTGAGAGAGAGAATGCTAAATTGATTATTCAAGGTCTTATTCCATTTGTATTTCTCACTGCTAAGAGAGCTTTACTCAATGAACAACGGAAACGTAAAAAACAGTTTACAATTGAAAAATGGTGCTCAAAGTAAGGACTGTGACTGGCTGAGAAAAAGAGTGAGAGATAGAATTTAAAATTTAACGACAGAGAAGCCAAATCGCAAGTTTATTGATTCTGGAATAATGACAGATTATTCATTCTGACCTTGTTTTAATTTTGTTTTTAATCTCTGTTTTTTTGACTCTTTCATACTATTGTATTTTTCAGAGCAAACCACCCAGAATCTCCTAAGTGACATGGACAGTATAGAAATTTGATCCTTAAATAGGTAAATAAATATAGCCATAAAATGTAACAAATGTGTTTTCTGATTATTTCAAGTAGTGCAAAGTATTTCAAATATTGTAGTGAAAAATGAAATTAAAAAGATTATATAATATTATTAAACTCAGGTCACAACCTTTGCAATTTACACCGCTCTTGGCCAAGGAAGGTGTTAACAAATGTGTTTTCTGAATATTTCGAGTATTGCAAATTGGTAATGTTACAATGAAATGAAAAATAAATAAATAAATAAATATTACATTAAATTAAATTCAGGTCACAACATCTGCAATCCTTTACCCCATTCTGAGCCAAAGAAGGTGTAACAAAAAAAAGTTTTCTGAATATTTCGAATATTGTTAAGTTGGTAAATTTACAATGAAATGAAATCAAATGAAACATTAAATTGTATTATTGAATTAAAATTACAACTTTTACCACCCCAGACACCCTCCTTAGCCAGCAAAGTTGGAAAAAACAAAGGACAGATTCGGCTACCTCCATGATGAATAGCTAATGGGGTCTGGGGTCTCCTATGAAGTGTTCTGACCTTGGCTTCCCCAAAAAGCACTAAGCCGACTCTTTCTCCGGGCAAAACTCCTTTTATTAAACGAAGGTGAATTTCTTGCATTCACCTTCAGCCAAAGGCCTGGCCAGCAGCCTTTCAAGGGTGTGATTAAGAGCACAGACCTCATCTAGCTTGGAGAGCTGCCAAGTAAATATTTCCAAACGCAGTGCTGACAAGGAAGGACTCGGCACAGAATCTCTGAGATGCACAGACAGAGCTTCACACTGCAGCAACAAACGAATTGTTTCCTGCCAAAAGCCCCCTCCTCTTTTACTCCTCTTTTAATCCCTGTGGAAAGGGCCATTCACCATCCACCTGAGCCTTTACTCCTGAGTCGACCCTTGTTCTTTAATTCTTCCCTTCCTCTGGCAGCTCTGTGCATGCGCACACTGGGAACAGGCTCCAGCTATTCTTCTGCCCCACTGATCTTCGACTCCAAAGGCAGCTGATAACTGTCGGATGGCCCTGGCCCCATCTCTGCCTCTGATGCAGAGGCCTTGTCAGAGCCTTCCCCAGACTCCAGGACTGTCCCAGGTTCCTCCTCACTGTCCAACTCTGCTGCTAGCTCTGTTGGTCTGCCGGCAGGCCACAACTTCATGCCAGGAAGTCACAGCATAGACTTTGGCCAAAGAGATCTCACTCACCTGACAGAAGAGCTGATTGTTGTCCTCTGAGACCAAGAGAAGACAGCAACATTGAGACTGGGTCTCCTGCTTCAGCTGGAGGAGAAGGAGAAGAAGAAGAAGAAACATGGAGCGTCTTGGACAAGACCAGCATAGGGTGGAGATGAACAAAGATGATCAAGGTTCTTGAGGTTGAGACATCTGATGATCATTTGAGGGAACTGGGAATATCTACTTTGATGAAGAGAAGGACAAGGAGTGACATAATAGCAGTCTTCCAATATTTGAAGGACTGTCATAGAGGAAGTTGACTTCTTCTTCAATGCAGGGACAGTGTAAAAGAGTTGGAAGGGATCTTGGAGATCTTCTAGAATCTAGACCAGGGGTCTCCAACCTTGGCCCCTGGAAGCCTGGCGGACTTCAACTCCCAGAATTCCACAGCCAGCTTTGCTGGCTGTGGAACTCTGGGAATTGAAGTCCGCCAGGCTTCCAGGAGCCAAGGTTGGAGACCCCTGATCTAGACCAACCCTCTGCTCAAGCAGGAGACCATCCACCATTCCGGACAACTAGCTGTCCAATCTCTTTTTAAAACCCTCCAGTGTTGGAGTATTCACAACTTCTGGAGGGAAGCTATTCCACTGATTAATTTTTCTCACTCATTTCTGCTTAGTTCTCGGTTGCTTTTCTCCTAGTTGAGTTTCCATCTGTTTCCATCTGGCTTTGGGAAAATGGGTGGAAGATCATTTCAAGAGAGACCCCCATCTAACACTAAGGAGAAATGTCCTGACATTAACAACATTTAACCAGTGGAACGACTTGCCTTCAGAAGGAGCTGTGGATGCTCCATCACTGGAGGTTTTCAAGAAGAAAGTGGACATCCACTTTGGCCAATATGGTTGTCCCAAAGGTGCTTTTTAAAGAGGCAACTGGACCCTCTTGGTTTTTGGGGTTTTTTTTGAAGACGAAAAAGATGAGACACGAAACGTCTTCAAAGAAAAACAAGAAAGTCCAGTTGTCTCTTGAAAAATCACCTTTGAGACAACCATGACCTGGATGGCTGAGAACCCCCATAGAACTTTTGACCAATATGGGTAGTTTCCTGTATTGAGCAGGGGGACTGGACTACAAGACCTCTAAGGTCCCTTTCCAGCCCTAAGATTCTACGTTGTGTGGACTTGAAACAGAAAGGGAAGAATTATGCCTCTCTTTTGGAGGTCAGGAGACGCAGTGACTCAGTGGCTAAGACGCTGAGCTCGTCGATCAGAAAGGCTGGCAGTTTGGCGGTTCGAATCCCCATGCCGCATCATGGAAGGAGCTCCCGTTCCTTGTCCCAGCAGCTCCTGCCAACCTGGCAGTCTGAAAGCACGTTAAAAAAAATGCAAGTAGAACAATAGGGACCCCTTTGGTGGGAAGGGAAGAGCGTCCCGTGTGTCTTTGAAGGCGTTTAGTCCTGCCAGACACATGACCACGGAGACGTCTTCGGACGGCGCTGGTTCTTCCTTGGCTTTGTGATGGAGATGAGCAGCGCCCCCTAGAGCCAGAAACAACGAGCCCATATGTGCAAGGAGGGGAACATTTTACCTTTTACCTTTAGGGAGGTCAAAGTTTACTTAGAAACGAGACTAAACTAAAAATTTTCAACCTGGGCCACTTGAAGGTGAGTGTCAAGTCAAAAAAAAACATTCCTATGCCTATTTTAGTAGTTGCCATAAAAAAAAGGGTGGGGAGAAGGAAGGAAATCTGGAAGAGCAGTGCAGCAAAGCAAAAGTACATTTCAACTCTTAGCTTTAAAAGATTGTAACTAAACTACCAGAGTTTTTGCCTGTGAATATATTCAGTTGGAGAACGTGATTGAGGACACCCAGCCCATGAAGGTGCTCAATTGGAGGATCTGATTTATGACACACCCAGGGGGGAAACGGGGTCACAGGGGACTGTGAATGACGTGGGCCAGAGTGGGCTTCACACAGGGCAGGGCCAGGATGTAGACTCTAATGAATCCTTGGAAGTTTTTTGAAGTTTGGCTTGAGGATCATGATTTAATTAGGGCGATCGCTGGAACCCTGACAGTGGGTGGACTTCAATTCCCAGAATTCCCCAGCAGTGGGAAAGGCCTGGCAGCCCCTTCTTAATGGAAGGAAATGCTAATTACTCACGTAATTAATGACTTTGAGCTGGAGGGAGGCTGCATCCAGATCGTACAGTTCCCCTGAAAGGCAACAGATGCAGATTTTTACGGGTTTGAGTAATTGGAATGACAACATTGGCACGGTCGACACACAATGCCAGGTGGCACGCATCGCACCGTAAACGGTGGCACGGCCGTGTAAAACAAGAAATAAAACATTCAGCCATGTCGACACCTGATAAAAACAAGACAGTTTCCTTCTATTCCAGTGGTCACCAACCAGTGGGCCAGGGACCACTAGTGGTCTGTGAGAAAATGTTGGTGGTCTGCAGAGAAATGTAGGCCCCCCAAAGGAATTAATCCAGGCTGCATGGGAACACAAGGCTGTGCCGCCCACAAGGCCCACGGGAACAAAAGGCTTGTGTCACTTGCATTGTGAACAACACAAGGGGGTGATGGGAGGGGGGAAAGGGCAGAGGGGGGAACTTGCTCCACTAGCCCCACATGCTTGGCCTGTCCTGGCCACTGGGCTGCTTCTTTCCGCTTCTTTCTTCTTTGCTCTTGGCTGCACGCAAGGAAATCAGCAAAAGTCTTTCTTTCTCTCCCCAAACTCTGCCAGAAACGAGTCTTTGGGACCCTGCAAGGCCTCTTTCTCCAAGAGGCTGCAAAGACTCATTTCTGGCGGAGTTTGGGAGAGAGAAAGAAAGACTTCTGCAGCTTCTGCTGCTTTCCTTGCATGAAGCCAAAAGTCTCTCTCTCTCCCCCTGAGAACGGAGCTGGAGATGGCATCCTGCAATCCCAAATAAAGAACGATCGATCGGTAGGAAAACGGGGTGGGGGATTTTCCTGCAGACTTGGGGGGGGGAATTTTCCCAGGGGGTCTCTGGTCCACGGGATTTAAAAGGATGAGTTTGGTGGTCCCTGAGGTCCAAAAGGTGGGCGACCCCTGATCTATATGACAGACTGAATTGCACAATGCAGCAAATACAGATAGAGGTGGCCCGGGACTTAGCACTACCATTCAGCCCCAAATTTCTGTTTTTTATGGGCGTACGATTGCCTCATTTTATAACCTTTCTCGCCACCGCCATTAAGCACATCGCTGCAGTTCTTCAAGCCAGTAACATGGCCGTTAAGTGGAACTGGCTTTTCCCATTGAGGTTGCTGGTTGGAAGGCCGCCAAAGCGGATCATGAGATCCTGGGATACAAGTCAGTTTCCATGCCAGTCGCCAAGAATCCAAATGTTGGTCATTTGGCCAGGTGTGTGTGTTGGTGGAGGAGGAAAAGCTGCAATGGTCATAAGTGCAAAAAACGGTCATCGGTTGCTTTTTTTCAATGCTATTGTGACTTCGAGCAGCCACTAAAGGAATGGTCGGAAGTCGAGGATTTCCTGCATTATAACTGGTGAAGTTTGCTTCGTTCCTTTAATCAGGTCTGGGGAACTACGGCCCCTTTATAGCCTGTGGATTTCAACTCCCAGAATTCCTGGGTCTGATTGAGGACTACCCAGGGGTGGACTTCAAATTTTTTTTTATCAAGGGGCTCTCTGCCCTAATGACTAGCTGGGTGGGCGTGGCTAGGTGGGCGTGGCAGGGTGGTCATGTGACTGGGTAGGTGTGACCAACTCAATGGCGCTTCTTTGCCCTAATTACCTAAAAAAAAATGATAATATACCAAAAACTTCTTGTATTATTTTGTGCATTTAATACTTAAAAGAAAAGACTGGGTGAAACCAGGCTTATTAGCAGTGACTGTGAGGGTGATCTTGGGAGTCTTAGTGGAGTTTCTGGTGAGTTATGTGATTCTTATTATTTGGGAATTAATCTCCTCGGAGGCTAGTGGCTATATTATCTGATTTTCTCCATGGCTCTCCCTCACAAGCGCCAAGTGGATTGTTTATCTAGCTTGCCACACTGTTACCAAGTGTGAAATGCTCAGAAGTTCAATGATGCCTATGAAGAGCTTTCCCTGGCTGCTTGTCTTCCTGAGGTTATTGGGGGCCCTCCGAACCCCACAGAGTCTTAACTAGGGGGGTCCCCCGAGACCCTGCGAGCCCCCAGCAGCCCATCCCTGGGACTACCTGTATACAAAGTTGGTTAGTGCCCTTTAAACTCTGTCCTTACCGCACAACTGCAGGATCTTGCTGTCCAGCTCGCTGTAGCTGCTCCTGGGAGGCTCCACGGGTTTGGCCTGGCGTGGTTGCAACTTCTGGAGGCTTTGGAGACGCTTGTAGGAAACCAGAATCTGAAAGAAACCACATTCACAAACGAAGAAGTCCCTCTTGTTTTAAAACAACCTGGTTTAGCTTTTTTTAAAAAAGGGGGGTTAAGTCACTCATCGGGAAATGGGGAAGTCCTCTTGGCTACATCCACACAACGCTGGGGACCGAATTCACCCCCTGGTCTGGGTTTCCACAAGGGTTTGGGTTCGCCTGGTCACTCCAACCTAACTCCAGAATCAGAATAGAGCTTGGAGGGACCTTTGAGGTCATCTAGTCCAGCCCCTTGCTCAAGCATGAGAGCCTACACCGTTTCAGACAAACGGCCACCCAATCTCTTCTTAAAAACCTGCAGGGATGGAAGCATTTACAACGTCTGGAGAAAAAGCCATTCCACGAATTCATTTTTCTCACTGTCAGCAAGTTTTCTTCTTGTCTTTCCTTCAAGTGCTTTGCAAAATAAGTTGACTCCTCTTTCTTATTTGTTGTATCCCCTCAAATATTGGAAGACTGCTATCATGTCACCCCCGGTCCTTCTCTTCTCTCGACTGGCCAAACCCAAATCCTGCAACTGTTCTTCATAGGTTTTAGTCTCTATTCTTCTCCATTAATAACCCATATACTACTTGAAGGGGAAGGGCCAGCATCCCATCACTCTTGGGTCCTTTCTTTATTTACCCATCATTCAGACGAGACCATGGGAAACTCAAACGGAAACAAAGGGAGCAGGATGCCTCCTCAGCCAGATAAGCAGGGATTAATCCCAGACAAACGCTCCAATGGAAAGCAATACCCTCATCAAGGAAACGACAGAGGAGGCGAACGATCAAGCAGGCAAACCATTAAGCCGGAAACAATAGCCTAATCAAAGCAGGATTCAGGAGAAAAACCACACTCCCCCCAAACGCCAGCAGGGCAAGGGACTAGTATATAAACAGAGAGCAAATCCCCACTGCTCTCTCTCTATTCCTGCAACCAGTTCTTCATATGTTTTAGTCTCCGGGCCTTTAATCATCCTACTTGCTCTTCTTTGTACTTTTTCCAAAGTCTCAACATCTTTTTTTGTAATGTGAGCAAAATTGGTTGAGGTATGTATTCCAGGTGTGGCCTTGCTAAGGCTTTAGAAAGAAGTACTAACACTTCACGTGGTTTCGATTCAGTGCCTGCGTTGATACAACAATCCAGGCTGGGCTGTTGTACAAACAGTGTTTTACCAATCCTGGTTTAAAGCATCCTGTGTAAATATAACTGGTGTGGACACTTGATTACAGATATAGATCATCAGAGTTGGAAGGGACCTTGTAGTCATCTAGTCCAACCCCCTGCCCAAGCAGGAGACCCTACACCGTTTCTGACAAATGGGAATCCAGTCTCTTCTTGAAAGCCTCCAGGGATGAAGTTCCCACAACTTCTGAAGGCAACTTCTGTTCCATGGGTTGATGGTTCTCACAGTCAGAAAATTCCTCTTTATTTCAAGGTTGAATATCTCTCCTTGATCAGTTTCCATCCATTGTTCCTTGTCTGGCCTATAGGAGCTTTAGAAAATAGCTTGACCCCTTCCTCCTCCTCTCTGGGGCAGCCCCTCAACTATTGGAAGATGCTCTCCTGTCTCCCCTGGTCCTTCTCTTCCCTAGACTAGCCAGGTCCAGTTCCTGCAACCGTCCATCGTAGGTTTTATCCTCCAGTCCCCTCATCATCCTGGTGGCTCTTCTCTGCACTTTTTCTACGGTCTCAACATATTTTTTATAGTGTGGTGACCAAAACTGGATGCAGGACTCCAGGTGTGGCCTTGCTAAGGCTTTACAGAGGGATATTAGTACCTCCCTTGATCTTGACTGTATCCCTCTGTTAATAAAACTAAGGATGGCATTGGCTTTTTTGGAGGCTGCTGACCACTGCTGGCTCCTATTTAGCTGGTTGTCCATTAAGACTCCAAGATCCCTCTCCCAGTTCCTGCTATTGAGCCTGGTTTCACCCAGTCTATATGTGGACTTTGGCTTTGATGTGTATAGAAACAAGCCCTCAAAAGTTAGAACTGATTCAGTTACAGGTGGCCCCTGATTTATGATTGGTATTGAGCCCCAAATGTTAAGCAGGACAGTTGCGAAGTGAGTTTTTTGCTCCGTTTCACAACCTTCCTTGCTACCATTGTTAAGCGAATCATTTGCAATCGTTCAGTTAGTAACATGGTCTTTAAGTGAATCTGCCTTCTCCCTTGACTCTGGGGGTTCAGAAGGTTGCAAAATGACGTGACACCCCCCCCATCATAAATATGAATGAGTTGCCACTTAACTTTTTTGGGGGGGTCTTGGCGATGGGATTTTGGCCTCAATTGTGGTTGTGGGTCGAGATTTACCTGTCGTTCCTTTGTTTTGGGTGCCAGGAGGCAGAAGGAAGGGGAGGGAAGAGATTCCCCTAGGGGTGGGATTCTATCTGGTCGGATTGGTTCTATAGAACCAGTTGTTATAATTCTGCTCAGTTTGGAGAACTGGAAAATCGCTCGACTGGCTGGCCTTCCCCCTTACTCCTTACCTGGCATGCCATCCAACTTGCCTTCATGTGGTAAGTTGCTATTTTTCCTTCCCCCCAGACCATCAGCTGTTCTGCTGTGACAGGAGATTTAGATTAGCTAGAAAGCAGGAAATCCTTGGATTTTTTGCTTTCTAGCTAATCTAAAAGCAGAGCTGAACCTTCCTTAGGACCAAAGCTTCTATTTTTCAGGGCAGACTCAGTTAGCCGATTGCAGAAAGGTAGATGTCTGAGTGAATCTGTGGATTCTGTGAGCAACTCAATTTGCCTGCCTGCTTTGCCTGATTTGGGGGTAAAAGTTGCTCTTTTTTTAAAATAAAAAATTCAAGATTTACATACATGGCATGTTGTGAGTTAATTTTGTGAGTTTGCTTGCTAGCAAATTTTATAAGTTTGCTTGCTAGCAAATTTTATAAGTTTGCTTGCTAGCAAATTTTGTAAGTTTGCTTGCAAGCAAATTTTATGTGACAGACTCAAGTAGCAGATTGCAGAAAGATAGATCTCTGAATGAATCTGTGATTCTGTGTGCAACTCAATCTGCCGGCCTGCTTTGCCTGATTTTGGGGTAAAAGTTGCTCTTTTTTTAAAATAAAAAATTCAAGATTTATATACATGGCATGTTGTGAGTTAATTTTGTGAGTTTGCTTGCTAGCAAATTTTATAAGTTTGCTTGCAAGCAAATTTTATGTGACAGACTCAAGTAGCAGATTGCAGAAAGATAGATCTCTGAATGAATCTGTGGATTCTGTGAGCAACTCAATCTGCCGGCCTGCTTTGCCTGATTTGGGGGTAAAAGTTGCTCTTTTTTTAAAATAAAAAAAAAATCCAATATTACATAAATATTTATAATATTTACATACAAGCCACACGCCAGCCAGTCACATGACTATCAAGCCACACCCAAAAATTAGGCCACCCCCACAGAACCGGTTGTTAAGAAATTTGAATCCCACCCCTGGATTGGCCCCTCCCCAAGTTCCTCAAGGATTTTATAAAACTTGGGTTTACTCACATGCTTCTCCAAAGCCCGGAGATTTTGCTCATCGGAGTCAGAAAGTTGCCCGCAGTAAACCTGGGGAAATTAAAGTAAAGAAATCAAAAGAGGAACGGATGCACTTTTTACAAAATAAATTTCTTATTTTATATTTACAATAAATCCATCTTTCATTCAAACAGTGTGACGACTGGGTACATATACCTTGTGCTAAAAGTTATAATTAATACTTTTCTTGCCATTACATCAATAATTACATTTTCTTTATAAGCCATTATTATTTTTATAACAATTGTTAGGGATAACATTGGTTACCTAACTTAGTTTGGGTAAAAATAATATATAAACTATGTTAGTGAGTTTAAGTGTGTGTATCACTTTCACTTTTAAAACATCTATTTTGGGTGCGGTTGTAAAATCACCATAAGAGGGAGCAAGAGAGCTCACTGTTTGCTGGCTTGTACTGTAGTAGCTGACAATGTTGGATTGATGGTGATTACTGTGTGTTTTCCCTGCTGTTGCTGAGAGAAGAAAAGGGGTTTGATTTTCTTCATATCTCTGACTGCAAAAGAGATATATTGCTGGACTGATTATTTGTAAGCTTACTGACCTCTGTTTTCAACACTGGACTTTGCAACTGATTAATCCCTGGATGGACTGAACTAGTGTATAACATATGGACTGTTTTTGACTATGCTATAACTCTTGCTGGAATAAAAAAGCTATTTAACTGGCACAGTGTATCTGTCTTACTGAGTGTAAACTACAACAACGTTTATCTCACATCATTTGCTTGCCTGCCTGCTAGACTGCCGTTGCACGTTCTGCTCGGGTGTGTATCCCTAACAACAATCTTAACTTATTTCTCTATCTGTTCATCTACTCAATTTTAACTTGTTTTATTTTCCAACATTGGTAAAATAAATCCCATACGTAATATTCAATTTCTTCTTTTTCTTTGATCACCAGTGTTAATCTATTTAGCTCTGCATATTCTAATGTTTTCTCAATCACCTTTCCCTCTATCAGAATTTTATCACTTTTCCAGTTCTGAGCAAATACAATTTTGGCTGCAGTTAATACATGAATAATTGAATATGCTTTTCCTTTGCTATAACATTCAGGCACCATCCCTAATAGGAATATTTCAGGTTTCAAATCTGTATGTTGCTTTATCATTTTTTTCCAACCAGGTATGTATTTTTGTCCAATATCTTTTCGTTCCTACGCATGTCCACCAGATATGGTAATATGATCCAGGTGTTCAGTGGCACTTCCAACATTTAGTTAATTTGTCTTTAAACATCTTTGCCAATTTTGCTGGTGCAAAGTGCCACCTATAAAACAGAACAGAATAGAATTCTTTTATTGGCCAAGTGTGATTGGACACACAAGGAATTTGTCTTGGTGCAAATGCTCTCAGTGTACATAAAAGAAAAGATACATTCACCATCAAAACATCCTATATAAATTTTCTTTATATCCTGTCAATATTGTTAATTTATAATTTCTTTCCCACAGTTTCTGCCATGTATCTAGTTCTATAGTATACCCAAATTTTTTCGCCTATGCTACCATTGTTTTCTTTACTTGTTTTTCTCCTAGTTTGACACCTAGTAGATAACAATACACTTTCTTAATCAACTTGTCTTCCGAGTAATGGACATACTGAGAGCATGTGCAGAGGGCCAGGCTGAAATTAACAAAATGACATTGCAAAGGGGCGGGAAATGGGAGCCAAAAGGATCCAAAACACTATAAAGCCCATTGCATTGTAATCTGAGCATTGTCCTAGACACAAGAGTGGTTCTCAACATTGGCCACTTTAAGATGGCTGGACTTTAACTTTGCTTCAACAGTTTTGACGATTAAAAACATGCATGCCTATCTATAAGCAGCTCGTCCTCAGCCTATGATCACAATTGAGCCCAAAATGTATTGGTAAACCTTTAGTAAAACTTCCACCAAGATGCACACATTCAACTTCTTGCTCTAGTTTCTCACTCTTTATATGGGATATACAGTACATTTATATTTCTTTTCCCTGTTAGACACCTTGGTCTCTGAGAGATTAGTTTTTATATGGCCTGTTTCATCGTACCATCTGTTTATAGTTGCTACAAATCATCTGAGTTTTCAGGGACTTTTATATCCCCAGCATAGAAAAATGCATAAACATTCACAGGCCTAACAAACATATCTCTGACATCATCATAAATATTTTCTTATGAACCTGTTCAGCACCCAAGAGCACATCAGATAACAGATCATCAGAGTTGGAAGGGACCTTATAGGTCATCTAGTCCAACCCCCTGCCCAAGCAGGAGACCCTACACCATTTCTGACACAGGGCAGTCCAGTCTCTTCTTGAAAGTCTCAACTGATGGCGCTCCCACCACTTCCGAGGGCAACTTCTGTTCCATGGGTTGATTGTTCTCCCGGTCAGAAAGTTTCTCCTTATTTCCAGGTTCAATCTCTCCTTGTTCAGTTTCCATCCATTATTCCTTGTCTGGCCTTTGGGTCCTTTGGAGAATAGCTTGACCCCTTCCTCCTCTCTAGGGCAGCCCCTCACTCAAATATTGGAAGATGCTATCCAGGTCCTTCTCTTCCCTAGACTAGCCAGGCCCAGTTCCTGTAACCGTTCTTCATATGTTTTAGTCTCCAGTCCCCTAATCCTCCTGGTTGCTCTTCTCTGCCCTTTTTCTAGAGTTTTACCATCTTTTTTTAATAATGTGGTGACCAAAACTGGATGCAGTACATCCCTTAACCTTGTTTTACAACTTACTCAAAGTTGAACAACTTGCTTAGTTTTCCATTCTCGTGCATGTTTCCCCTTCCATTAAGTGCTTTTTCTGACTCCACAAAGAACCAAACCACTAGGATGATCAAAGGCCTGGAGATTAAATCATATAAAGAACGGCTGCAGGATCTGTATGCAGTATGTCTAGTCTAATGAAAAGAACAATTAGGGGAGGATATGATAGCAGCCTTACAATATTTGAGGGGCTGCCCCAAAGAAGAAGGGATCAATGTATTTTCCAAAGCCCCTGAAGAGGCAGGACAAGAAGCAACGGATGGAAACTCATCAAGGAGAGAAGCAACCGGGAATTAAGGAGAAACTTACCAACAGTGGGAACAATTAACCAGTGGAACTGCTTGCCACCAGAAATTGTAAGCCCTCCATCACTGGAGGCTTTTAAGAAGAGTCTTAGACCGTCACTTTTCTGAAATGGTGTAGGTTCTCCTGCTTGAGCCAGGGGCTGGACTAGAAGACCTCCAAGGTTCCTTCCAGCTCATTCTATTCTAACTCCCGGAATTCCCCAGCCGGAGTTGCTGTTAGTGCGATGGGCAACAGATAAAGGTAAGAATTCAAAGAGATAAAAATCAAAAAAAGAAAGAAAGAAAGTATTTTATTGTTCACAAGAAAGTCCAGCTGCCTCCTGAAAAAGCACCTTTGGGAAAACCATGGCCTGGATGACTGGGAATCTCTACAGAAAGAGAATTTTAATGAATCAATGTAGTTTGCTCTGTTTTGCTTTTCTTTGGATCAATTCATTTAGATTCATATTTTAGTTAATAAATAGACATACTAAAAACTAGCACAACAGGAATGTTACTGTACTTTATTAATTGAACTCTTTTTTTATTTCAGTTTATTGTATGTATGTATGTATGTATGTATGTATGTATGTATGTATGTATGTATGGCATTCAGCTTTGTTCGGGTATTTTCCCACGTCATTGTAGTTGTTCTTTTAAAGTTGTAGCAAAGTTTTGGCAGAATCTCATCTGCCATCATCAGGCTTCTGTATAGTGTCACAGATTTTGTATAGTGTCACAGACTCACAGACGAACACAATACAGAAGCCTGATGATGGCAGATGAGATTCTGCCGAAACGTTGCTACAACTTTAAAAGCACAACTACAATGACGTGAGAAAATACCCGAATAAAGCTGAACACCATACATGTACCCGCGAAAACTTGAGAAAACACACACACACACACAAGCTCTATGCCCATGCTTCACTATGAAACTATGTGGTTGGGCTTAGTATTTGGGGAGGAAAATAAGGGGGGGGGATTCTGCCTCTGCCTACCAGCATCCATCGGTATTCACCTGGATAGCTTCCTGTCAGTGTGTGAGAGAGAGTTGAAGGCTGTTTGGAAACTGAAATGGTATTTGCTAGGTGAGCAAGGAGACAGCAAGGAGCCTGGGCATGGCTTAGCTCAACTGTTATGTACTAAAGCTGCTTGATGCTCTGAAAGTGAACCTCCTCTCCTCTGCTTGTGTTTTGCATTTGGAAGAGATTTCTTCCCAGGTGGAGAGGGGGAGTGGAACTCCTTAGCATCAGAGCGTGTTAATAATAATAATAATATAGGAAATACTCTCAATGCTCTGATGGGTCATTTCGAAAAATCCTTTCTTAGGGAGCCCCTAGAAGCCAAGAGGAAGATACAGGCCGAATTTCAAGTTTGTGGCCTTTACGGTTCTGGAGATTTTGTGATGATGCATGGCCCCAGATTACCTCTCTTTATATGGACTTCAATTAAATTAATCCTCATCTTATATATCATTACCTATCTTATTTACCATTCTATATCTTCTATATAGCTTCTCCCCGCTTTACACTCTTCTTAATTCTATTTTATTTATTTCATTTTAATTTAAATCATTATACTTGTATCTTTTGTCCATTCTTTTCAAATTATCCATTTATCTCATTCCCTATAGTAAAAAAAAAAAGAATTTCTCCTGAAATCACTAATCAAAGTATGATGCCTTTCTATCGTCCCCCTAAATTAACATTTAAAATAACTCCTAGTTCCCAATCTAATTCTGCTTAGTATATTCTACCTACTAGATTTTAAAAAGAAGAAAAAATAGTAAATCTAAAGTGATTATATACATAATTAGATAATAAATCTAAATATTAAATCTTATAACATTCCAATTATCTATTTCAAAAACAAATGCTGCAATAATAAGTTTATAATATCATCAACACAATGGTCAATTTAACTCTATAATTAAACTCAATATTTTAGACATTCCCTTTCATATTTTTTTTAAAGTTTAAAGTCTATCATTACTAAACATTTTAATATTTTAATCTTTTATTAATTCTTATATACCATCTTATGTACCTTGCAGAATCTTCTTTTTAAAAAAAAAAGATTATACATTACCCTTTATCCCTAAAAAAAATTCCCTTTTCCCCATCTTGTTTCATACCTTTGTGGCTTTTTTCCCCCTTTTCCTTTCCTTTCTTAACCCACCTGGCCTTTTTACCCCCCCTTCTCCTAACCTCCGCCTTTTTAGCTTCCCCTCTCTGTTGTATTCCTTTTTCCTTTTGCTTTCTAACATTATGTTGATTTTGCATCTTATTTTTCTCTTTCTTGGGTGTTTTTTTAGATCTTAAGTCCTTCATTTTCCTTCCTCTTTTTCTCCTTTCTTTCTTGATCAATCTTTTAGATTCATTAAAGATGGCTTCTTCTTCTTCTGCTTCCTCCATCTGTTGTTGTGTTTGCTGACAAATAGCAAGCGCCATTTCTAAAAAATGAAAGGCTTCTTGCACAGCGTCCTTGCCTTCTTTCTTTATTTTCCCATATTTCTTTCTAAGTTCATCATCAGGTAAAGCCATGATAAACCTTTTCCCCCCCCACCTCTTCTTCTTCTTCTTCTTAAAACAACCAAAATGTTTCAGAAGTTAAAACAGTTCCCCAAAGTCCCAGAGTCATCAATCAGTCCAAACAGAGCACAAAGTTCTCACTTCTTTCTCTTCCTGGGGTAGTATCAGTTAAGAAAAAAGAAAAGGAGCCCAGTCTGTATTTTAAAGCCTCATTACAATTAATTTCTAATCTCAAAATCTTCAAGGCATCTCCTCCAATAAAATCTTAATTTTTTTTTTTTGTGTTCTCCCTTCCCACTTGTAACAAAGAGCCAAATTTTAACCTTCTATAAAAAAGACAGGTTTCTCAGTGTCCATTTGTTAATTCCATCCGGAAGGAGAGTAAACTTTCCCTTTCAGCACCTCAAATTCGCCGCTTTGAAAATCTCCTCTGGAAACAGAGGAGTCGTTCAAAAAGTCATAGTTTTCAGGATGGTGAATATATCTTAAAGTCCTGGTTCAGCCAAAAAGAACTTTCTCTTCAAAACTTTATCCCTCTTCCTCCTGCGTAATCTTACCCAGCTGCCAGCTTCTTTGTGGCGGCATTGAAGACCACTGCTCCACCGCCTTGAGAGAAGGGGGTTTTGCCAGCTGGGAAGGGGGTCTGCGATACCCCCAAACCCTCTTCGGATCCCCCCTGTCCTCGGCTGCCTCTACGGGGCAGCCTTAGCCTCCAGACCCGTCGGGATCGGAGGCGCCAAGATGGCTAGTACAACAGGGATCGCACAGGAACGCAAATCCCTGCCGCCGCCGAAGCCTGGCAAACCGGAAGACCGGGCGTTCTCAATTTATGTCCCTAATGGAGCCTGTTCATCATGGTCTGAAGTCGGAATGGTTGTAAAACTGACCTGATATTTTTTCCCCACCTTTTTTCGGTGAAAGTGCCAAGGTTGTGACATGAACGCAGGTGCGTGGTTTTGCAGAAAAAGCAGAAGTTATCAGTATTTTCACTGCGATTTGGGAGGTCTTTTAGTCCAGCCTCCTGCCCAAGGAGGAGACCCTATACCATTTCAGACGAGTTGATGTCCAGTCTCCTCTTAAAATCCTCCAGGGATTTCTGGTGGCAAGTCGTTCCACTGGTTAATCGTCCTCCCTCCTTAATTCCTTAATGTTTCTCCTGAATTCCAGGTTGCTTCTCTCCTTGACTGGTTTCCTTTCTTGCTATCTGGTGTTTTGGAAAATAAGTGGACTCCTTCATCATCCTTGGGGCAGCCCCTCAAATACTGGAAGACTGCTATCCTGTCGCCCCTAATTCTTCTTTTCTCTAGACTAAAGGAATAGGTAAAGGTTCCCCTCTCACAGGCGTGCTAGTCGTTTCTGGCTCTAGGGGGCAGTGCTCATGTCCATTACAAAGCCAAAAAAGAGCCAGCGCCGTCCGAAGACGTCTCCGTGGTCATGTGGCCGGCAGGACTAAACGCCGTCGAAGGCACATGGAACGCTATTCCCTTCCCACCAAAGGGGTCCCTATTGTTCTACTTGCATTTTTTTTACCTGCTTTCGAAATGCTAGGATGGCAAGAAGCTGGGGCAAGGAACGGGAGCTTACTCCATTATGCGGCACTAGGGATTCGAACCACCAAACTGCCGACCTTTTCTGATCAACAAGCTCAGCGTCTTAGCCACTGAGCCACCGAGCCACCGCATTCTCGAGACTGGCCAAACCCAAATCCTGCGGTTGTTCTTCCTATGTGTGATGACCCAAAGGGGCATGACACCAAAATAACAAAGTCACCAAAGTAAAATAAATTCCCTTTAATGCCTCCAACTTGGCCCCCAATGTCCAATTATCCTCGATTAGAGATCAAACGCTTCAAAAAAGCAGTCTACGAAGGGCAGAAATGTAATCTGAACCCAAAGTAAAGATAATTAGAAACAAACAAACAAAAAAACCAACACAAACCACAGCACGCACAGCAAACATAATGCATGCTTCGCTTCCAGCAAGGAGCTGTGTGCAAATGCCCCCCTTATATCCTGCTCTCCCAGCTGCAATTAATGAAAGGGATCAGGGCCCTTTCCTCCCCCATAAGCCACATTGCTCCCTTCTCCATTCCTCTCTGTGCGCCTGAGGATGCAGAGGGGGTGGCCCTGCGTCTTCCTCTGAATGCCCAGCCGGACTGTGCTTGTCCCCCGTTTCTTCCCCAGCCACCGGAGCCCCTCTTTTTTTTGTAACTTGTGGTGAGCAAAACTGTATGTAGAATATTCCAGGTGTGGCCTTACGAAGGTTTTATAAAGCAGCACTAATTTCCATGAAGTGATTGCAGGGAGCAATCGTTGCAACGTTGAATCCAGAGTTGTAAGTGCTCTTCCCAGACACAGGTCTATTGTAACTGAGTGACAAGTTGTAAATCAAGGACTATCTGCGTTGGGCCTATAACCGACACTCTAGATGCACCATTATTGCTAGAGGGACAGGTAAAGTCCAGGCTGAGAAGCTACGTTGACTTTACAATCTGTGGAGTTCAACTCCCAGAAAATCCCAGAATTCTGGGAGTTGAAGTCCACAGGTTGTAAAGTGCCCATAGTTGCTCACCTCTGGGCAACAGCTGGGCAGAACCTCATACAATCTGTTGAAGTTTCTCCTCAGGCGAGGAGGGGAAAGGTCAAAGAAGTCAAGATGGCAGCCAGAACGCTTTTTTTAAATAAAAGGAGCTGGGATTAGATTGCCTGGTGGCTGTGAGCAGCCATCTTGACTTTTTTGCCCTCCCCTCCCTAAGGACACCTTTATGACAATGACGTTCCGTGTCACAAACTCTTGTTTTCCAGGGACTTTCTCCCTTCCCCGCCCCAGATACTCACCAGGATAACACACACCACAGTGCCCGAACTCGTGTCCACTAAAGGATTGATTAAGACTGCAAACAACAGAGAAAAAAGGGAGAAAAAAATTAAATTAAATTGTAACCAAAAGAGAGAAACTGACACTATTCAGCCCTGGGCAACTGTCAATGACCATGATTGGAGATCAGAAGTTCCATTGTTAGAATAGAATAACAGAGTTGGAAGGGACCTTGGAGGTCTTCTAGTCCAACCCTCTGCCTAAGCGGGGAACCCTACACCACTTCAGACCAAGGGTTATCCAATCTCTTTGTAAAAACTTCCAGTGCTGGAGCATCCACCACTTCTGGAGGGAAGCTGTTCCACTAATTAATTGTCCTAACTGTCAGGAAATTCCTCCATAATTCCAAGTTGCTTCTCTCCTTGGTTACTTTCCATCCATTATTCCTTGTCTGGCCTTCAGGGGCTTTGGGGACTAGCTTGACTCCCTCTTCTTTGGGGCAGCCCCTGAGATACTGGAATATTGCTATTATGTCCGTTATCTGTTATCTCTGTTGTTACATCCTCTAACCTCCACTCCTTTAACCTCAAACTAGCCACCATTGACCTCACCTCCTTCCTAAGAAGCCTGTCAGGGGCGTGCATAAGCGCACCATCGTGCCTCCCGTCCCTGTCCTATTGTCCCCATTTAATCGTACCTTTTTTCTGTATCCTTACTCATGTTTATTCTTATAACTATCACCTTGTAAGCGATTGACAGATCAAATAAATAAATAAAATAAAATAAGGAAGGAAGGAAGGGGGAAGGAAGGAGAGAAAAGGGAGGGAGGAAGGAAGGAAGGGGGAAGGAAGGAGAACAGGGAAGGGGAAGGAAGGAAGGAAGGAAGGAAGGAAGGAAGGAAGGAAGGAAATGAAAGGAAGGGAGAGAATAAGGGGCGTGTATAAGGGCACCGTCCCTGTCCGATTGTCCCCATTTATTAATACCTACTTCCTGTATTCTTACTCGTGTTTATACTTATATCTATCATCTTGTACGCAATTGACAAATCACAGAAATAAATAAAAGAAGAAATAAAAGAAGGAAATTAAGAAGGAAGGCGAACAGGAAAGGGGAAGGAAGAAAAGAGAGAAAAGAATGTAGGGAGGAGAGAAAAAAGGGAGGGAGTGGGAGGGAGGAAGGAAAGAAGGAAGGAAGGGGGAAGGAAGGAAGGAAGGAAGGAAAAGAATGGAGGGAGGAGAGAAAAAAGGGAGGGAGTGCGAGGGAGGGAGGAAAGAAAGAAGGAAGGGGGAAGGAAGGAAAACAGGGAAGGGGAAGGAAGGAAGGAAGGAAAAGAATGGAGGGAGGAGAGAAAAAAGGGAGGAAGTGGGAGGGAGGGAGGGAGGAAGGAAGGGGGAAGGAAGGAGAACAGGGAAGGAAGGAAGGGAAGAAAGAAGGAGAGAAAAGGGAGGGAGGAAGGAAGGAAAGAAGGAAGGAAGGGGAAATGAAGGAGAACCGGAAGGAGAGAAAAGAATGGAGGGAGGAGAGAAAAAAGGGAAGGAGTGGGAGGGAGGAAGGAAAGAAGGAAGGAAGGGGGAAGGAAGGAAGGAAGGAAGGAAAAGAATGGAGGGAGGAGAGAAAAAAGGGAGGGAGTGCGAGGGAGGGAGGAAGGAAGGAAGGGGGAAGGAAGGAGAACAGGGAAGGAAGGAAGGGAAGAAAGAAGGAGAGAAAAGGGAGGGAGGAAGGAAGGAAAGAAGGAAGGAAGGGGAAATGAAGGAGAACCGGAAGGAGAGAAAAGAATGGAGGGAGGAGAGAAAAGGAGGGAGGGAGCAGGAGGAAGGAAGGAAGGAAAGGAAGGGAGAGAATATCCATTCCTAAGAGGTCTGTAAAGGGTGTGCATAATTGCACTATTGTGCCTCCCGTCTCTGTCCTATTGTCCCCATTTATTCGTACCTATTTCCTGTATTCCTACCCATGTTTATACTCATACCTATTGTAAGCGATTGACAAATCAAATCAATCAAATCAAATAAATAAAATGTCTCCCCAGTCCTGCTTTTCATTAGACTAGAGACATACCCTGCAACCGTTCTTCATGTGTTTGAGCCTCCAGTCCCTTCATTCTCCTGGTTGCTCTTCTTGGCACTCTTTCCAGAGTCTCAACCTCTTTTTTTTTTTTTTGCATCGTGGCAATCAAAACCGGATGCAAATATGGTGGCCTTACCAAGGCCTTGTAAAGTAGTATTAACACTTCACGTGATCTGGATGCTATCCCTCTGCTGATGCAGCCTAGGATTGCATTGGCCCTTTTGGCAGCTGCTGCTGCACACGGCTGGCTCCTATTGAAGTGGTCCTCCACTAAGACTCCCAGATCCCTCCCACAGTTACTACCACTGAGCAAGGTGCCACA
The DNA here is from genome assembly GCA_033807585.1 of Hydrophis major. NCBI lineage: Eukaryota > Metazoa > Chordata > Lepidosauria > Squamata > Elapidae > Hydrophis > Hydrophis major. Next base: position 657,996 of record CM066332.1, read on the forward strand.
TATACTGTAGCTCTCTTTTTGGTTTCCCTTCCTTAAACGAAGCAATTGTTAAGGCTGACGTGCCCAATTTTTATGAACTCTTTTGCTGTTAGGTGCGTTTGTCGACTTCTTACCTTGCTTGCCAGGGGCTATGGGGGCAGCCAAGCCGGCCACTGGGTTGCCCTGCAGCTCGGCCAATGGCAGCCCATTGCAGGCCACCCTCTTCTGCTGAAGGACGGCATCTCTGGAAGGATGAAAAGAGGATGAATGAGAAAAAAAAAAAAAACAACAGAAGCAAAAAGGGAGCAAATTTGGAATGTCAAAATCCCAGTTCAATCCCTTTGATGCCCAGCTGGGAAGAACAAGAGCCGGGGTGCATGGCTTAAGTCCCCCAAGAAGAAATCCTGGTTTGGTTCTGGGATAGGAGACCACCAGGAGATCCCACAGCAGAAGGGATAGCTGGAAAAAAACATCCCAAAGGAAAGTGTGTGGAGGGCATTTGTTGGGTTTTCTACAAGCCAAACACCAACCAAGGTTTCACTGGCCTTCACACAAGTCACAGCCCAAAGTAGGAACGGCAGGAAGTCACAGCAGCAATTCCAGGTGAGGGACAATCTGGTCTAGTGGTCAAAGGCAACAGGCTAGAAACAAGTGGTTTCTAAGTGCTGACTTAGGTAAGAAAGTCTTTGGGGCAATCACCAGGAGACGGTGAGTTCTAGTCCTGCTTTAAGGCAGGAAAGGCAGCTGGGTGACTTTGGGCCCATCACCAGGAGACGGTGAGTTCTAGTCCTGCTTTAAGGCAGGAAAGGCAGCTGGGTGACTTTGGGCCAATCACCAGGAGACGGTGAGTTCTACTCCTATCTTAGGCATGAAAGCCACATGGGTGACTTTGGGCCCATCACCAGGAGATGGTGAGTTCTAGTCCTGCTTTAAGGCAGGAAAGGCAGCTGGGTGATTTTGGGCCAATCACCAGGAGACGGTGAGTTCTAGTCTTGCCTTAGGCATGAAAGCCACATGGGTGACTTTGGGCCCATCACCAGGAGACGGTGAGTTCTAGTCCTGCTTTAAGGCAGGAAAGGCAGCTGGGTGATTTTGGGCCAATCACCAGGAGACGGTGAGTTCTAGTCTTGCCTTAGGCATGAAAGCCACATGGGTGACTTTGGGCCAATCACCAGGAGACGGTGAGTTCTAGTCCTGCTTTAAGGCAGGAAAGGCAGCTGGGTGATTTTGGGCCAATCACCAGGAGACGGTGAGTTCTAGTCTTGCCTTAGGCATGAAAGCCACATGGGTGACTTTGGGCCCATCACCAGGAGACGGTGAGTTCTACTCCTATCTTAGGCATGAAAGCCACATGGGTGACTTTGGGCCCATCACCAGGAGACGGTGAGTTCTAGTCCTATCTTAGGCATGAAAGCCACATGGGTGACTTTGGGCCCATCACCAGGAGATGGTGAGTTCTAGTCCTGCTTTAAGGCAGGAAAGGCAGCTGGGTGATTTTGGGCCAATCACCAGGAGATGGTGAGTTCTAGTCCTGCCTTAGCCATGAAAGCCACATGGGTGACTTTGGGCCCATCACCAGGAGACGGTGAGTTCTAGTCCTGCCTTAGCCATGAAGTCCAGGCAGGTCTCTCCCACTTAGTCCAACCTACCCACCAAGGCCCACAAAGTATGGTATAAAGCTCAAGATATGCCATGGAAGAAACACACCTGAAAAAAGGCAAGGTTTCCATCCCACCTCAGGCCTACCATTTTGACTTTTTAGACCTCTCCCAAGCTGGAGAGGGAAACCAGCTTCTCTCCTCCCTTTTCTCCCTTGCTTTCCAAGGGAGCTGGCCATTTCTTTGCTTTTGAGCCAATGTCCCTCCCTTCCCCCTCACCTGTGCCACCTGCTCCTAGATTCACCTGAAGCAGGTAAACATTTAATCCCTTGATCTGGATTGGAACTGGATTCCTTGAAATCATGAACCCCAAGGAGTCAAGCAAAGGATTATTGACTTCTTTTCCTTCTCTCTCATTTGGGAGATTTGTTTTCTTCCCAAAGAATTACCTAACTGTTCTTGAGAGCTTATTGTGTGTGTGTGTATTTGGGGTTGCTTTCATCCTGATAGATGAGAAATAAAGTGAGAGAGTGAGAGAGAAAGCGAGAGAGAGTGAGAAGAAAGGAGGGAGAGAGAGAGAGAGGAGAGAAAAGAAAGAGAAGAGACAGAAAGGAGAGAGAGTCAATCAACCAATCAATCAGAATAGAGTTGGAAGGGACTTGTAGGTCATTTAGTCCAACCCCCTGCCCAAGCAGGAGGCCCTACATCATTTCTGACGAATGGCAGTCCAGTTTCTTCTTGAAAGCGGAGAGAGAGAGAGAGAGAGAAGAGACAGAAAAGAGAGAGAGAGGAGAGAGAAAAAGGACAGAAAGGAGAGAGAGAGGAGGGGGTATATAAAGTCTGTCCAGATCTTTATGGATCCCGAGCTTGTCTTCTGGGGTGTTGGCTATTCCTGCCAGCTTTGTGTCATCTGCAAATCTGAAAAATCTAAGTTTCAAGACACAAGTTTCCTTCTTCCGACTAGATCTGAAAAAGTCCTTATGTCAGAAGAGACAAAGCTAAGTGAGATTTTGGGCAGTTTCTCCTCTTCAAAAAAAAACACCCCCTCTCTTCTCACCTATGGTGAGGACTATAATCCACTCCTGGTTTTCCCTCCTCCTGGGTGAACAGGTTGTTAAAAAAAAAACCTGTAGTTAAGATTTAGTGTCCATTTGGCATTTTAGAGGTTTTTTTATAATGGAGCATGAAACTACTTAATAAAGCCCAGGCCATTTTGCATTTTTGGGAGAAGGCTTTTATAGATGGAAATTCAGAATGGCAAGAGTCTTGGAGATCTTCCAACCCAACCTTCTGCCTGGGCAGGAATCTACCACTTTAGTAGCTCCAAAATACTGTTTAAACCCTCTATCAAAGGGGCACCGAGATAAGAGAATATATCATGTAGTTCAGGGTTGAAGAGACTCCTTCATCTCACAAATGACACACAGATTCAACCAGTTTCAACTGGAAGCCATTAGCATCCTAGATTAAGCCAAACCCAACAATCCTAGGGAATTCCTGGCACTCAGATCAACTCAACCATCAACGGATACACAGAGATAAATCACATTTACACAGCATTTGAAAGAGACCGCAAAAGAGCTAAGGAGGAAATCAAAAGATCAGAATGTATTCTCTCCTGCAGGCCACACCCAGATAAGCAGGGATTAACTCCTGGCAAATAGTTGAGCAGAAAACAATACTCCAAATCAAAACACTATCGAAGGAAACCCTACAAGGTCCCTTCCAATGCTGTGAATCTGTTAAGGGACCAAGGTTGGACACCCTTACTTTAAAAGGCTTTAGGTGAGGCGAGATGCTTCCTGAGAGAGACCCATCCATCTTACACCTTCTCCGTTTTCATCTTCCCAAGTCTGGTGGGCAGCGAGGAAGGAAAAGGAAGGAACATGCTATATTGGGGGGGAGGTCATCTCTGACCAAATCTTGAACCATTTGTCAAGGGGCGAAGAAGAAGTCGAAGGAAAAAGAGATGGATTCTTTAGCTCTTGAGGTCGTTAAACGCCCTCCTCACATTCTCGGGCATGATGGATGTCAGTGTTCCAAATATCAATTCATTCTTCAGCCTCTGAATGGAAAGGCCATTATGGTTTCAAGCCCCCTCCAAAGATGACACATTAGTCACTGGATTAATTTGCAAGTTGCAAAGATATGTCTTCCCAGCTGCCTAGTGTCCTTCTAGCTAGTCCTTGCTTCATCAAACTGTCCAGGAAAAAAAAAAATCAGGCATCAGCCAGGGATGGGCTCCAAAAAACTTAGAAATTGATCCTCTACCTGGTTGCTAGGTGGATGTGGCCTTGGTGGGCGTGGCTTAGTCAGCCTCCCTGCACCAGGGCTGGGGGAGGGGGCATATTCACCCACCCTGGGCTCCGGAGGCTTTCTGTGATGACACAAAGGGGCGCGGCACAAAGGCAACACAGTCACACAAGTAAGAAAAGTCCCTTTAATACCTCCAACTTTGCCCCCAGTGTCCAGTTACTTTCGGCTGGAGAAATTTTTTCCCCCCCCAGGAACAGCCTTTGAGTGGAGAAAATTCAGTCCGAAAACAAAGCACATACAAACTGTAAATAAAAAATCCACACAAACCACGCCGCAGCAATTAACTGGACAGGGCAGGAGAAGGAATTGCAGACTTCAAAGGCCAACAAAACACACACCGTTGGGAAGATGGCAGGAACCCAGATAAGCCTCAACAATAAAAGATAACTCACAATGTGCTCCCAATAAATTGCTGTGCACAACTTTCCTTTTTAAACACTGTCTTCCCAGCTGCAGCTAATGAAGGGAATCAGGGCCCTTTCCTCCCCAGTAAGCCATGCAACTCATGTTGCTCCCTTCTCCGTTCCTCCCTCTGTGCCCTAGGATGAAGACGGGGTGGGCCTGGGTCTTCCTCTGAACTCCCTCTCCCTGGTTCTACGTCTACCCTGTTCTGCCCAGCCGAACTGTGCCCTTTCCCAGTTTCTTCCACAGCCAATGGAGCCACACTCCCACTCCCTGTCAGCTGCTCGGCCTTCCCCTCCGAATCAGATTCCAACAGGGGCATGACATTTTCTTTAAGCCTCCGGGAGGGTGAAAATGGCCTCTCCTGGGCTCTGGAGGCTCCATAGAGGCTGGAAATGGGTCAGTTTCTGGCCTTCTGGAGCCTCCGTGAGGCTTGTTTTTCACCTCCCTGAGCCTCTAGAATGGGCCATGCAGGGACTTCTGGGAGGGGAGCAGTGGTGGTATTCAGCGGATTTTCACCAGTTCTGGAGAACCACTAGCAGACATTTTGAGTAGTTGGGAGAACTGGCCAATCCCACCTCTGACTGGCCCCACCAACCCCATCTCTTCTCTGCCCCCTGAGTCCCAGCTGATCGGCCGATCTTCTTTTATTGCCCTGTACAGGAGAATGGACCTGGAAAGCAGGTTAGTGGGGTGGGGAGGGAAGGGGATTTTGCAGTAACCACGCCCACCAAGGCACACCCACCAAGCCCCTCCCACAGAACCGGTAGCAAAAAATTTTTTGAATCCCACCACTAGAGGGGAGGTGTGGACAGGTTCAGCCAGGGGTGGGATTTTCCGATTTGCTGAACCAGCCATAAAATTAACTACCAGTTCGCTTGAACCGGGGTGAACCGGTAGCAGCCCACCCCCTGACACCAGTGTTGTGGTTCGCTGGCAGCCTATGCAGATGGCAGCAGAATCAGACAGTGGGGAAGAACGGGGACCAGTCTGGGGAGGGCTCGGATGAGGGTCCTGCGTTTGATGCAGAGATGGGGTCAGGGCCATGTGGGAGTGGGGTCCTGATGCCGGAGCCCCCAGAATCTGGAGTGAGGCAGAGGAAGAGCGGGAGGCTGTTCCCAGTGAGCGCTTGCGTAGAGCTGTCAGAAGGCCAGAAGAGTTAAAACAAAAGGGGCGACTCAGGAGGAAGGCTTGGAGATGATTGGCCCCTCCCATAAGGTATAAAGGAAGTGCAAAGGGACAGGAGCCTTTGCAGGAAGCAACTTTGTTTGCTGTGTTCAGATTAGACCTTGAAGCTGTGTGGACTTTGTATTCTGTTTGGCCCTTTTCCAGTTAATTTGGCACTTTAGTTGTTGGCAGCCATTCAAAAGAGATAAAGGTGGGTGCTTATCTTGAGAAACTGTTTGGGAACGAATACAATTCCCAGCCATTGAAATAATATAAGAGTTGTTTGGACGAAGCTTTGTGTGCTCAAGAGATAGCAGATAATCAGAGTTGGAAGGGGACCTTGTAGGTCATCTAGTCCAACCCCCCATCCAAGCGGGAGACACGACACCATTTCTGCCAAATGGCAGTCTAGTCTCTTCTTGAAAGTCCCAAAGATTTTTCTCTAGAGATGCCCGTTGTAAGGATAGGACTGGGATGCAAGCAATTTATCTGACAGTTACCCTTATTATTTGATTTTAAGGGTCTAAGAAGGGTAGAGCACTGAAGAGCAGGAAGAATCCTGGACAGAGAAGGAGGACAAGGTATAGGTTCTCCTGCTTGACGAGGGGGCTGGACTAGAAGACCTCCATGGTCCCTTCCAGCTCTATTCTATTCAATTCTAAGCAGCATTGCATGGAAAAGCAGGGATGTCTTAACAGCATTATGGGTTAGCCGGGCAAAGCAGTGTCCTGGGGCCCCTACAACAACTACTCAACAGGAATAGAAATGTAAATGGTCGATCAAATTAAACCTATATTTATTTTATTTCTGACAAACAGCAGTCCAATCTCTTCTTGTCTCAAGGGCTTCACCACAGTCTCAGGAAGAAGAGTCAGCCTGCAATTTTCCCTTCTCCAAATCTGCTTGAGAGTCCAGCTCCCCCAACTGCTGAGAAGACAAAGAAGAGGAGAAAACCAAGTCCAGCTTGTAGCGCTGATAGAAGCCACGGCTGTGACGGGAAAGAGGCCGCCCGAAAGAATGGAGCCATCAAAGAAAAGACATTACAGCCAGAGATCGAAAAGGTCTGCGTGAGTCAAGGTGGCGGAAGAGATCCTGATTCAGGCTGGCCTGAGCTTTGCTGTGCCTGGGCAGTATTGCTGGGGCCTAGATGGGATTTAATTTTCCTTCCTTCCTACATCCACAGGACACCCATCAACAAAAAAAAACAAACCCCAGCAACCTCTGAATCTGTCTGGTTCCTCAGAACGAAGCCCCCACGGTCACCGGTGACTTTGAAAACACGATGACGCGGAAAAGCAGCAACAAGGCCCCGAATTGCAAACTCTGAAATGCTTCGGTGGTGGAGGACACCGAGAGTGACGTTCTTCCACGCTTGCGGAGATGAGCTGGAAACCGGGAAGTTTCTCCTAAAAGGATCCCCCCCTAAATTGTCCCTCATGGATCCCAGTTGAGGGATCCATCAGAAACTCTTATATGATTTCAACGGCTTGGGATTCTGTTCATTCCCAGCCTGTAATGAGTCCCAAACAGTCCCTCGAGATAAGCACCCACCTCTCTCTCCTTTGAATTGCTGCCCTCGGGGCGTCCAGGGGAGGATCAAAAAGTCAAGAGCATAGAATTCTGAGGGGTCCTTGGTGCTCTCTGAGCTGGGTGGTTTTCTGGCAGACGTTTCATGACCCGGCTAGGTAACATCATCAGGGCTAGAAGGCAGTGGGGTTTATGGGGAGGAGGAGGAGGAGGAGGAGGAGGAAGGAGGAGGAAAGGAGGGAGGGAGGAGGGGGAGAATGATTGGTTTCCTTGGTGCCCTCTGAGTTTGGTGGTTTCCTTTAATATGCTTCATGACCCAACTAGGTGACATCCTCAGCGCTAGAAGGGAGCAGGGTTTTCGGAGTGGAGGAGGAGGAGGAGGAGGAGAAAGAGGACAGCAGTGGGATCCTTAGGTGTCCTCTGAACTTGGTGGTTTCCTTGCAGACATTTCATGAGCCAACTAGGGCATAGCATCAGTGCTAGAAGAGAGTAGGGTTTGCAGGAGGGAGGAGGATAAGGAGAGGGGGGGGAAGTGGGCCTTCCCATCGTAAGAGTCCCACCGATATGATCTCTGTGTTGTGAAGAGGAACCCAAAACACCCATTTCCTTCTTTTCAGGTTTACTCAATCAGGGGATCCTCCGGAACTCACAGCTCCTGCGTGAAAAGCCGGTGGCAGTTGCGGTAGCAGGGCCTTTGCACAGCTTCCCGGGATACTCCAGGTAGAGCTGGCATCGCTATGCGATGCATTGATGAACATGTTTGCAGAGTGCAAACCTTCTTTCCTCCAAAAGCCGCCATCAGGAGGTGCTCAAGGAGAGAGAGAGAGAGAGACAGACAGACAGAGAGACAGAGAAAGGAAGAGAGAGGGACACACACAGAGAGAAAGAGATAGAGACAGAGACAGACAGAGAAAGGGAGAGAGAGAGAGAGAGAGAGACAGAGAGAGAGATAAAGACAGAGACAGAGAAAGGAAGAGAGAGAGAGACAAAGACAGAGACATAGAAAGGAAGAGAGGGACACACAGAGAGAGAAAGAGATAGAGACAGAGACAGACAGAGAAAGGGAGAGAGAGATAGAGAGACAGAGACACACACACAGAGATAAAGACAGAGACAGAGAAAGGAAGAGAGAGAGAGAGACAAAGAAAGGAAGAGAGAGAGAGAGAGAGCCTGCAAGGGGATCCAACCAGTCAGTCCTTAAAGGAGATCAACCCTGACTGCTGTTTAGAAGGCCGGATCCTGAAGATGAAACTCAAAGACTTTGGCCACCTCATGAGAAGGAAGGAAGGAAGGACTCGCTGGAGAAGAGCCTCATGCTGGGAACGATGGAGGGCAAAAGAAGAAGAAGAAGAAGAAGAAGAAGAAGAAGAAGAAAGGGATGGCAGAGAAGGAGGTGGTTGGAGGGTCACTGAAGCAGTCGGCGTGAGCTTAAATGGACTCCAGAAGATGGTAGAGGGCAGGGAGGCCTGGAGGAACGTGGTCCATGGGGTCGCGATGGATCGGACACGACTTTGCATCTAACAACAAGGCCACACCTGGAATCCGGCATCCAGTTTTGGTCACCACATTACAGAAAACATGTTGAGACTTTGGAAAAAGGACAAAGAAGAGGAACTAAGATGATTAAAGTCCTGGAAATTGAAACATACAAAGAACGGTTACAGGATTTGGGTTTGGCTAGTCTAGAGAAAAGAAAGACTTCATAGCAGTGCTCCAATGTTTGAGGGCCTGCCCCACAGAAAAGGAGGGTCAACTTATTTTTCAAAGCCCCTGAAGGCAGGACAAGAAGCCACAAGTGGGAACTAAATATGTGTAACGAATAATATAGACATGAAGTAAGAGATAATGTTGTAAAACAAGATATGAGAATATTTAAAGAAAAATGAAATCAGTTATGTTATGAATTGGACTTGGATAAAATAAGTGCAATGGATATAAGAATATTTGAGAATACTGAAAGGTAAATGGAATAAGTAATAATATGATATGAAATTGAATACGAAAGATGAATATGTAACTATGGTCATGTTTGTATTGAAATGTAAAAACCTGGAACCACATTGTTCAACAAAAGAGATGTTTTTTAAAAAATATAAAAATTATTGAAAAAAAGAAGAAGAGACTGGACAGTCACTTGTCTGGAATGGTATAGGGTCTCCTGCTTGAGCAGGGGGCTGGACTAGATGACCTCCAGGCCCCCCTCCAGCTCTATTCTGATTCTGAAGTCAACGGGCAAATAGGAGCGTTTCAAGTGTGGAATTGGCTGCTGCTTCAGCACCACGGATGGATGAACAGCTCCCGGGCCCCATTGGGTTGACTAGGGAGTGCAGCCTATAGAAACAGGAAATTGACGGCAGAAGAAACACCCAGGAGTCCATCTAGTCTGTCCTTTGAATAACAGAATCCCAGAGTTGGGAGGGACCTTGGAGGTCTTCTAGTCCAACCCCCTGCTTGAGCCAGAGACCCTAGTACCATTTCAGATTCAACCTGGAAATAAGGAGAAACTTTCTGACAGTGAGAACAAACAACCGATGGAACAGAAGTTGCCCTCAGAAGTGGTGGAAGCTTCATCCCTGGAGGCTTTCAAGAAGAGACTGGACTGCCCTCTGTCAGAAATGGTGTGGGGTCTCCTGCTTGGGTGGGTGGGGGTTGGACTAGATGACCTACAAGGTCCCTTCCAGCTCAGTTAATCTAAACACAACCACTGGAGGCTTTCAAGAAGAGACTGGACTGCCATCTGTCAGAAATGGTGTAGGGTCTCCCGCTTGGGTGGGGGGTTGGACTAGATGACCTACAAGGTCCCTTCCAGTTCTCTTATTTTGTTATTAGTCTGTTATTCAGAAGTTGTGGAAGCTTCATCCCTGGAGGCTTTCGAGAAGAGACTGAACTGCCATCTGTCAGAAATAGTGTAAGGTCTCCTGCTTGGGCGGGGGGTTGGACTAGATGACCTACTAGGTCCCTTCCGATGTTATTCTATATTCAATGAAACTGAAGTTGCCCTCGGAAGTTGTGGGAGCTTCATCCCTGGAGGCTTTCAAGAAGAGACTGGACTGCCATCTGTCAGAAATGGTGCAGGGTCTCCCGCTTGGGTGGGGGGTTGGACTAGATCATCTGCAAGGTCCTCTTCCAACTCAGATAATCAATCTGTTGTCAGACAAATGGCTGTGCAGTCTCTTTTTAAAAAGCCGCCAGTGATGGAGCACCCCCACTGCAAAAGACAGAGGACATCTCTCTTTCGGGAAGTTAATATTTGATCAGCGTCCGCTCCTTTATCACACAGGTAATGCATTGGGCTTTAAATGTCTTTTTTTATCTTGACGGATGATCCTGGATTTTTATTTTATGGCGCAATACCAGGGTTTCTAAAACAGGATGCAAACCACATCCGGCGTGGCTTTCTTTTTCTTTTTTTTTATTAATCTCCCGGGGACGAACACAGCGGGTTTTATTCCACCCCCCCACCCACCTACTCCGGCCTTGGGGGAATTAATAGGTCTTAAAAGCCGAAGAGATCCGTTAATTGCTACAGATTTCCCTTCTGCAAATTCTGCCCATTAGACCCGTCTGCTAGTAGGGGGTGGGGTGGCCCCAGGACATGCCACTCAAAACCTGGTGTGGCCCTCAGGCCCCAGGATATTGTGCGCACTCCTGCATTACAGGGTTGGAGTAAGCCATCTTGGCTAAATGCACAGGCTTTGAATGAGTAGAAAGGAGGGATCCGGTTTACTGCTTAAGGCACCAGGCTAGAAAGCAGCAGGCGGGGAATTCTAGTCCAGCCTTAGGCATGAAAGAGAGTTGGGTGACTTTGGGCCAATCAGCAGGAGACGGTGAGTTCTAGTCCCACCTTAGGCATGAAAGAGAGTTGGGTGACTTTGGGCCAATCAGCAGGAGACGGTGAGTTCTAGTCCCACCTTAGGCATGAAAGAGAGTTGGGTGACTTTGGGCCAATCGGCAGGAGACGGTGAGTTCTAGTCCCGCCTTAGGCATGAAAGATAGTTGGGTGACTTTGGGCCAATCGGCAGGAGACGGTGAGTTCTAGTCCCGCCTTAGGCATGAAAGGCAGCTGGGTGACTTTGGGCCAATCACCAGGAGACAGAGAGTTCTAGTCCCGCCTTAGGCATGAAAGGCAGCTGGGTGACTTTGGGCCAATCACCAGGAGACAGAGAGTTCTAGTCCCGCCTTAGGCATGAAAGCCAACTGGGTGACTTTGGGCCAATCAGCAGGAGACAGAGAGTTCTAGTCCCGCCTTAGGCATGAAAGCCAACTGGGTGACTTTGGGCCAATCACCAGGAGACAGAGAGTTCTAGTCCCGCCTTAGGCATGAAAGGCAGCTGGGTGACTTTGGGCCAATCACCAGGAGACAGAGAGTTCTAGTCCCGCCTTAGGCATGAAAGGCAGCTGGGTGACTTTGGGCCAATCACCAGGAGACAGAGAGTTCTAGTCCCGCCTTAGGCATGAAAGGCAGCTGGGTGACTTTGGGCCAATCACCAGGAGACAGAGAGTTCTAGTCCCACCTTAGGCATGAAAGGCAGCTGGGTGACTTTGGGCCAATCACCAGGAGACAGAGAGTTCTAGTCCCGCCTTAGGCATGAAAGGCAGCTGGGTGACTTTGGGCCAATCACCAGGAGACAGAGAGTTCTAGTCCAGCCTTAGGCATGAAAGATAGTTGGGTGACTTTGGGCCAATCAGCAGGAGACGGGGAGTTCTAGTCCCGCCTTAGGCATGAAAGCCAACTGGGTGACTCTGGGCCAATCACCAGGAGACGGTGAGTTCTAGTCCCGCCTTAGGCATGAAAGCCAACTGGGTGACTTTGGGCCAATCAGCAGGAGACGGGGAGTTCTAGTCCCGCCTTAGGCATGAAAGCCAACTGGGTGACTCTGGGCCAATCACCAGGAGACGGTGAGTTCTAGTCCCGCCTTAGGCATGAAAGCCAACTGGGTGACTTTGGGCCAATCAGCAGGAGACGGGGAGTTCTAGTCCTGCCTTAGGCATGAAAGCCAACTGGGTGACTCTGGGCCAATCACCAGGAGACGGTGAGTTCTAGTCCCGCCTTAGGCATGAAAGCCAACTGGGTGACTTTGGGCCAATCAGCAGGAGACGGGGAGTTCTAGTCCCGCCTTAGGCATGAAAGCCAACTGGGTGACTTTGGGCCAATCAGCAGGAGACGGGGAGTTCTAGTCCCGCCTTAGGCATGAAAGCCAACTGGGTGACTTTGGGCCAATCAGCAGGAGACAGGGAGTTCTAGTCCCGCCTTAGGCATGAAAGCCAACTGGGTGACTCTGGGCCAATCACCAGGAGACGGTGAGTTCTAGTCCCGCCTTAGGCATGAAAGCCAACTGGGTGACTTTGGGCCAATCAGCAGGAGACGGGGAGTTCTAGTCCCGCCTTAGGCATGAAAGCCAACTGGGTGACTTTGGGCCAATCAGCAGGAGACGGGGAGTTCTAGTCCCGCCTTAGGCATGAAAGCCAACTGGGTGACTTTGGGCCAATCAGCAGGAGACGGGGAGTTCTAGTCCCGCCTTAGGCATGAAAGGCAGCTGGGTGACTTTGGGCCAATCACCAGGAGACAGAGAGTTCTAGTCCCGCCTTAGGCATGAAAGGCAGCTGGGTGACTTTGGGCCAATCACCAGGAGACAGAGAGTTCTAGTCCCGCCTTAGGCATGAAAGGCAGCTGGGTGACTTTGGGCCAGTCTCTCTCTCTCTCCCTCTCAACCCAACCCGCCTCACAGGGTTGGTGTTGTGTGGAGAACAGGAGGAGGGAGGAGGCTCAGGTAGGTTTGACACACCTTGATCTATTTGTAAGAATAATATTGGGATATAAATAGAAATAAACAAACACATTCAATCCTATTCAGAGGGAGAGAGAGAGAGAAGGCCGAAGGTCCATCGATGAAGCGTTGCCTTGGAGATCATCCAAAATTTTGAGCTGGCTGACTCTGCTGGCCAGACATTGAAGCCAGACTGATGTCCCTGGCATACAGCATGACGTCCACAGAGATATGACGTCATGGCACGCATGTTGTCCCTTGCCCTTGAAGCTGCCAGATCGAATGGTCCCTAAGCGGTTTGGGCAAAGCCAAGGAGCACGGAGAGTCCTTGGCCTACGACCACAACAGAGTCCAAAATTTATGTCGCCAAGTGAGACATTGGTTCAGTGAGTTTTGACCTGTTTTACAATCCTTTCTTGCCATGTCCGTTAAGTGAATCCCTACAGTTGTTAAATGAGGAACACCGTTGTTAAGTGGATCTGGTTTCCCCACTGTCTTTGCTTGTCAGAAGGTTGCAAAAGGGGACCGCATGACCCCGGGACCATCCTAAATAGAAGTTGGTTGCCAAGTGGCTGAATTTTGATCACATGACCCTGGGAGAATGCTGCAGCAGTCGTAAGTGTGTAAAACGGTCCTAAGTCACTTTTTTCGGTAGCTTTGAATGGTCACGAAATGAATGGTTGCAAGTTGAGGACGTCCTGCCTTAAAGCCAGTAAAGACTGCTTTGTTCCTTTTAATCCGGTCTGGGGAACTATGGCCCCTTTATAGCCTTTGGACTTCAACTCCCAGAATTCCCCAGCCAGACATGCTCAGAATCCCACGCTGGCTCAGGAATTCTGCGAGTTGAACTCCACAGGTCATAAAGGGGCCATAATTCCCCACCACTGCTTTAAATTGACCTGTTGTTGTGGCCTGTCGGCTGTCTGCCCATCCAGCAGCCAAATCAGAGGAGGAGGCAGTGGCGTGGAAATCGGGGTCAGCATCAGGGCAACCTGGGAGTTCCGAGGGGGAAGAGGGAATGGAGCTGGCAGAAAGAGAGAAAGAGAGAGAGAGAGAGAGAGAGAGAGAGAGAGAGATGGAGGTGGAACCTGGGCTGTCTATCAGCCCTCAGATGGAGAGTCAACAGCCCCCCGGTCTGGAGGGGGCTGATATGGAAGAGGAGGAACAGCCGGGTCCAGTGCCTGATGCACAGAAGGCAGAGGAGAGGAGAGCAGTGGAAATCTATGGGCCGGTCCTCAGGACGAGAGCTTCGAGGGGGAATGAAATGAGAGATTGAGAGAGGGGGAGGGAGGGAGGGAGGGAGGGAGAGCACCTGAACTGTCCATCAGCCCTCAGATGGAGAGTCAACAGCCCCCAGGTCTGGAGGGGGTTGATATGGAAGAGGAGGAACAGCCAGGTCCAGTGCCTGATGCACAGAAGGCAGAGGAGAGGAGAGCAGTGGAAATCTATGGGCCGGTCCTCAGGACGAGAGCTTCGAGGGGGAATGAAATGAGAGATTGAGAGAGGGGGAGGGAGGGAGGGAGGGAGGGAGAGCACCTGAACTGTCCATCAGCCCTCAGATGGAGAGTCAACAGCCCCCAGGTCTGGAGGGGGTTGATATGGAAGAGGAGGAACAGCCAGGTCCAGTGCCTGATGCACAGAAGGCAGAGGAGAGGAGAGCAGTGGAAATCTATGGGCCGATCCTTGGAACGGGAGCATTGAGGGGGAATAGAACTGGCAGAGAGAGACAGAGGGAGAGAGGGAGAGGGAGGGAGGGAGGGGGAGGGAAGGAGAGAGAGAGGGGAAGCATGGGCTGTCTATCAGCCCTCGGATGGAGAGTCAACAGCCCCCAGGTCTGGAGGTGGCTGATGCGGAAGAGGAGGAACAGCCAGGTCCAGTGCCTGATGCGCAGAAGGCAGAGGAGAGGAGAGCAGTGGAAATCTATGGGCCGGTCCTCAGGACGGGAGCTCCGAGGGGAAAGAGGGAATGGAGCTGGCAGAGAGAGAGAGAGACAGAGATGGAGCCTGGGCTGTCTATCAGCCCTCAGATGGAGAGTCAACAGCCGCAAGGTCTGGAGGGGGCTGATGAGGAGGAACAGCTGGTCCAGTGTCGGATGTGCAGAAGGGAGAGGAGAGAAGTGGAAATCTCTAAGCTGGTCCTTGGGACAGAAGAGTCCCCGCTGCTAGTGAAGCCACACCTGAGCTCTGGGGATAAAAGGCAGGGGGTGGAGATGAATAAGTGTGGCAGGCAACTATTCATCTCCCGGATGGATGGACTTGTTCGCCTGTGGTGAGAGAGAAACTTTTTTTGGTACTCCCAATCAAGGAATTATGGAGTTCACTTCCGAGAGTTTGTTGCATTTGGAGAGCTGGGTGAGAATACAAATATTCTGAAGAACCGGCTCTACCTCCACGTTCCACTGGAAATGATTTGAGTGGGTGAGCCTGGGGATGCATCATCATGTAACACCCCCTTTTTTTCAGCCAAGAGATATCCCTCCCCCCCCCCAAAAAAAAAAAAATTTGGAGCCCAACCGATGTGGCTTCTCGCCCCGTCGATTTCCCAAGCCTCTTTCCCACCGCGGCCCATTCCTTTTGTCAAGAACGTTTCCTATGCTAAACCACACCGGACATTCAGGTATCTACGGGGGCTGTGAGTTGTGGTTCTCACACACAATTGAGGTGGGTGGAGAAACCAGAAGGAAATGTCAGAGGTGGACCAGCTGATCTTGGGAGAGAAAAGGTGGGCTCTTAAAGCCGCGGTGGGAAGGCAAAATCAAATGTCAAGGGCCGGGAACGCGGTTTTCTGTAGAAGCGGCTCTCGCTTCTGAATCATAGCAACGGCTGAGATTCTTTGGAGTTTATTTATTCAGCCAAACTTGCAGAAAAAGCTGCGCATTTGAAGCAAGAGGAACTCTGGCTTCGGACAAAATAAAAATGCAATACATTCAAAGCCGCCCCTTAAGACAACAAAGTATGTCGATAAAGACCCTCCAGCTCCACCAAAAGCAGCCCACGGCAGAGGTAGCTCCTCCCTCTGGGCCGCTCAGCCGGGGGGGGGGAGGGCTGGAGGGAAGGCCAAGCTCTTTTCAATTGGTCCTTTCTTCTCCTCCTTACAGATGTTCAGATATTCTTATGTTCTTTGGCATTGTGAGATGCTGAGAATCTGTCTATGGTTGTGGCAGGGAGGGAGGGAGGAAAGGAGAAAGAGAGGGAGGGAGGAAGAGAGGAAGAGAGGAAGGAAGGAAGGAAGGAAAGGGAGGGAGGAAGAGAGGGAGGGAGGAAGAGAGGAAGGAAGGAAGGAAGGGGAGGGAGGAAGAGAGGAAGGAAGGAAAGAAAGAAGGAAGGAAAGGGAGGGAGGAAGAGAGGAAGGAAGGAAGGAAGGAAAGGGAGGGAGGAAGGAAGGAAGGAAAGGGAGGGAGGAAGGGGAGGGAGGAAGAGAGGGAAGGGAGGAAGAGAGGAAAGAAGGAAGGAAAGGAGAAAGAGAGGGAGAGAGGAAGAGAGGAAAGAAAGAAGGAAAGAAGGAAGGAAGGGGAGGGAGGAAGAGAGGGAGGGAGGAAGAGAGGAAGGAAGGAAGGAAAGGAGAAAGAGAGGGAGGGAGGAAGAGAGGGAGGAAGGAAGGAAAGGAGAAAGAGAGGGAGGGAGGAAGAAAAGAAAGAAGGAAGGAAAGGGAGGGAGGGAGGAAGAGAGGGAGGGAGGAAGGAAGGAAAGAAGAAAGGAAGGGGAGGGAGGAAGAGAGGGAGGGAGGAAGAGAGGAAAGAAGGAAGGAAAGGGAGGGAGGAAGAGAGGAAGGAAGGAAGGAAGGAAAGGAGAAAGAGAGGGAGGGAGGAAGAGAGGAAGGAAGGAAGGAAAGGAGAAAGAGAGGGAGGGAGGAAGAGAGGAAAGAAGGAAGGAAGGAAGGGGAGGGAGGAAGAGATGGAGGGAGGAAGGAAGGAAGGAAAGGAGAAAGAGAGGGAGGTAGGAAGAGCAGAAAGAAGGAAGGAAGGAAGGGGAGGGAGGAAGAGAAGAAAGAAGGAAGGAAAGGGAGGGAGGAAGAGAAGAAGGAAGGAAGGAAAGGAGAAAGAGAGGGAGGGAGGAAGAGAGGAAGGAAGGAAGGAAAGGAGAGAGGGAGGGAGGAAGAGAGGAAAGAAGGAAGGAAGGAAGGAAGGAAGGGGAGGGAGGAAGAGAGGGAGGGAGGGAGGAAGGAAGGAAAGGAGAAAGAGAGGGAGGGAGGAAGAGCAGAAAAAAGGAAGGAAAGGGAGGAGGAAGAGAGGGAGGGAGGAAGAGAGGAAAGAAGGAAGGAAAGAAGGAAGGAAGGGGAGGGAGGAAGAGAGGAAGGAAGGAAGGAAAGGAGAAAGAGAGGGAGGGAGGAAGAGAGGAAGGAAGGAAAGAAAGAAGGAAAGAAAGGGAGGGAGGAAGAGAGGAAGGAAGGAAGGAAAAAAGGAAGGAAAGGGAGGGAGGAAGAGAGGGAGGGAGGAAGAAAGGAAAGAAGGAAGGAAGGGGAGGGAGGAAAAGAGGAAGGAAGGAAGGAAAGGAGAAAGAGAGGGAGGGAGGAAGAGAGGAAAGAAAGAAGGAAAGAAGGGGAGGGAGGAAGAGAGGAAGGAAGGAAGGAAAAGGAAGGAAAGGGAGGGAGGAAGAGAGGGAGGGAGGAAGAGAGGAAAGAAGGAAGGAAAGAAGGAAAGAAAGGGAGGGAGGAACAGAGGAAGGAAGGAAGGAAAGAAAGGTGAAAGAGGGGGAACTTCCTGAGAGTAAGAACAATTAACAAGTGGAACAGAAGTTGCCTCCAGAACTTGTGTTGCTCCATCCCTGGAGGCTTTCAAGAGGAGACTGGACAGCCATCTGTCAGGAACAGTACAGGGTCTCCAGCTTGAGCAGGGGGTTGGACTAGATGACCCACAAGGTCCCTTCCAACTCTGTTATATTCTGCATTGATGGTGGGGGGAGAAGGGGAGGCTGGTATTTTAGCTTGCAAGGTTGGCTCTGTTCTCTTTCTGGGCCTGACACCGATGAGCGATTTTAGTGTATGTATTATATATGTATTTTTTCAAAACCCTTTTCCTCCTTTCCTGGAAAAGTGACAAACAAATTGACTCCCCCCTCCCTCTCTCTCTCTCTTTAATTTGTTGCTATTATTCCCGACAGGAGCCTTTTGTTAGCTGGCGGAGAAATGGGGCTTCCCACCTCTTGCAGAGGAGCAATTACCCACTTTTCGGATCACCCACCGAAAGCTGCAATTACCCCCAAGGCGAATGAGTAAGTGGCATGGAGCCTTCCCGCCTGCCATGACTTTAAAAGCCCCTTTTTGCAAAGCCGGGGGAAAAAAAAGGATATGTGTGCCTCACCTAGAACATTGCAAAGCAGGTATTAAAGACAGAGATCTCCAAACTTGGCCGCTGTAAGACTTGTGGACTTCAACTCCCAGAATTCCCCAGCCAGTCATGAATGATAGAGTTGGAGGGGACCAGAAGGGTCATCTAAGTCAGGGCTCTCCCACCTGGGCCACTTTAAGACTTGCGGACCAACTCCCAGAATTCCCCATCCTTCAAACTGTGGCCCCTTTGGTGGAATTCTGGGAGTTGAAGTCCACAAGTCTTAAAGCAGCCAAGTTTGGGGACCCCTGTATTAAGATAGATAGATAGATAGATAGATAGATAGATAGATAGATAGATAGATAGATAGAGTTTATTTGTCATTACACTCGCAAGCGGGTGCAACGAAATGAGGTGCTGTTCCACAAGTAAAACTGGACAAACACTACTAAAAGAAAAAAAATTAATTTAAATTAAAACTAAACACAACCGACCATACAATAATCTCTATGCAATTTAAAAATGTAAAACTCCATTACTCTCATTCACTTCCACATCAATCTTATGACCCTGCATTCAAACTCAAAACTGCACTTGGATAAAAACTGTTCTTAAATCTGGTCGTCCTTGTTCTTAATACCCTAAATCTCCTTCTCGATGGTAATAGTTCAAAGAGCTGATGTCCCGGATGAGAGGAGTCATTCAATATATGAAGTATCTTCCTCCTACATCTATTCCTATACAGTTCTTCCAAAGAGGGAAGTGAGCAGCCAATGATGTTTTGGGCCGTCTTAATCACCCTCTGAATTGCCTTTTTCTCTGCCACTGTGCAGCTCAAGGACCATACACAGAGACAGTAGGATAATTATACTCTCAATTGAACTCCGATTGAACTCAATTGAACTTAAGAGGTGCTAAAGTGCAAAAAAAAAAAAAACCAAAAACATGGGTAGTCCTTATTTTACGACCCCAATGGAACCCAATATTCTCTGCTGCTAAGTGTAGACATCTGCTAAGCTGAAGCCTGCCCCATTTACGACTTTTCGTAGCACGGTTGTTAAGGGAAACGCTGTGATTGCAAAGTTAGTTAGGATGCTGAAAACCGGCCTAAGTGTGAATCAGATGCCAGCACCTGAATTTTAGTCCTTGTGACCATGGGGGGGGGGGGATGCTACAACGGTCGTAAGTGTGAAAAATGGATAGTTTTTTTTTTTTTAGTGCCTCTGCGAATTCAACTGGTCTCTAAATGAATGGTTGCAAGTTGAGGAGTAGCTGCATCAGCCTGTGAGAGGAGCATTTCCAAAGGAGCCCCGGAAACGTTTGTGGGGGCACCACTAATTTCTTAGAAGAGTGGGCCTCCCTTGGGGTCCTGGCTGGATATATCCAGCAAGGGCTGGCAGGTGGTTGGGACAGAATTAAGGAATAACAGAGTTGGAAGGGACCTTGCAGGTCTTCTAGTCCATCCCCCTGCCAAAGTAGGAAACCCTAGACCATGTCAGGCAAATGGCTGTCCAATCTCTTCTTGAAAACCTCCAGGGATGGAGGACCCACAACTTCTGGTGGAAGGCAGTTCCGCTGGTTATATCGTCCTCCTTAATTCCAGGGTTGCTTCTCTCCTTGATGAGTTTCCATCCATTGTTTCTTGCCCTGCCTTCTGGCGCTTTGGAAAATAAGTTGACGCCTTCCTCTTCTTTGTGGCAACCCCTTAAATATTGGACTATTGGGCTCATGTCCCGCCTGGTGGTTCTTTCCTTTAGACTAGCCGAACCCAAATCCTGCAGCTGTTCTTCCTATGTTTTAAGTCTGCAGGTTTTTAATCCTCTTACTTGCTCGTCTTTGTACTTTTCCCAAAGTCTCCACATCTTTTTTGTAATTTGTGGTGATCCAAACTGGATGCAGGATTCCAGGTGTGGCCTTACTTAGGCTTTAGAAAGCGGTACTAAGACTCCGCGTGATTTTGATTCTAGGCCTCTGTTTATACCACCAAGGATTGTCTTGGCTTTTTTGGCTGCTGCCGCACTCGGCTGGCTCGTGTTTAAGGGATCGTCCACCAGGACTCCAGGGTCCCCCTCACAGTCACTGTTTCTGAGCCTCATGCAGGCAATGCAATTTCATTTTAATCTATGCCTATTAGAGCCAATAAAGTTATTATTCTATTCTATATTCTATTCAATTCTATTCAATTCAATTCTACATTCTATTCTACTCTACATTCTATTCTATTCTATGCTATTTTATTCTATATTCCATTCCATTCTCTCTTCTCTTCTCTTCTCTTCTCTTCTCTTCTCTTCTCTTCTCTTCTATTATATTCCATTGTATTGTATTCTATGCTATTGTATTCTATATTTCATTCCATTCCATTGTATTCTATTCCATCCCACTCCATTCCGTTCCATATATTCTGTTCTGTTCTGTTCTATTCTATATTCTGTTCTATTCTATATTCTATTCTATTCTATTTTATATTCTATTCTATTTTATATTCTATTCTATTCTATTCTATTCTATTCTATTCTATTCTATTCTATTCTATATTGTATATTGTATATTACATATTGCATATTGTATATTCTACTCTACTCTACTCTACTCTACTCTAACCTAACCTAACCTAACCTAACCTAACCTAACCTAACCTAACCTAATCTATGCTTGTACCTTTGGAATTTTCCTGCCAAGGTGTAAAACCTTCGCTTTTCTCACCCCTTTGAAGACTTCAACTCCCAGAATTCCCCAGCCATCCATGCGCCAGAGGCTGGGAAGACCAGACTGTGGGGCGTCACCTCTCCTCCTCCTCCTCCTTGGCAGAAGCTCCTTCTGGCCTCTGTGTGGACATCTGCCACGTCCTCCCGAGCAAATATTTGTTTACTTCCAAGAACTCCAGGGCCTTTTATACCCCAGCACAAATAAAGATTTATGGCCTATTTTTGCTTCGCAGCCTGTTTGCTCAAAAGCCACTTAGCCCTTCCGGGCGTTAATGGCCCAGGCCAATTGGAGCAATGCCAGGTGTGGGGAGGTTTATACCAGAAAGTGGGGTCCTGTCTATCAGAAACCTGGTTTATTCGTGGTTTGGAGATGTTTGGAAATGATGCAGGCTGGCCTCCCCCAGGTTGCAAGTACAGGCACTCCTTGGTTTACGACCGC
This sequence comes from Hydrophis major, assembly GCA_033807585.1. NCBI lineage: Eukaryota > Metazoa > Chordata > Lepidosauria > Squamata > Elapidae > Hydrophis > Hydrophis major. The sequence goes on from CM066332.1 coordinate 679,166, forward strand.
AGTTCAGCTGGGAAATTTACGTGGCTTACGTGGGAAATTGGTTCAGTGAGTTTTACTCCATTGTGCGTCCTTCCTTACCCACTGCCGTTAAGCAAGTCATGGCAAATTCTTAACAGTTGGTCACACAGTTGTTAAGCGGATCCCCTTTGACTCGGCTGGTCCCAAGGTCCCCAAAAGGGGATAACAGGACCTCCCCCCCCCGGGGCAGTTGCGACCGTCATAAACGCGAGTCAGATGCCCGAGCATCCAAATTTGGATCCCAGGGCACTGCAACTGTCGTAAGTACGAGTCGGTTGCCAAGTGTCTGAATCCTGAATCAAATGACATTTACACACACCCTGGGGGGGGGGAGGAATGCCGCCATGGTTATAAGTGTGAGAAATGGTCGTAAATCACTTTTTTCCAGCCTTGTCATCACTTCAAATGGTCACTAAACAAGGAATTGTAAGTTGAGGACTACCTGTGTGCGTTTGTGTGTGTTTGTATGTGTGCAGCTGAAAAAGAGTAAAATATAGAGAGTTCTAAACTTAACCACCATTTGTTTAGCAACAATTTGAAGTTACCCCACCAACCACACACACACACACACACACACACACACACACACACACACCAGAGAATTCTGGGAGTTGAAGGCCACGAGTTACAATTAGTTGTTGCTATTGATGGGGCCGTCTTAACAGCATTATGGGTTAGTCGGGCAAAACAGTGTCGTGAGTGCCCCTACGGCAACTACTCACAGGAGTAAAAAATGTAGATCAGGGATGTCCAACGTTGGTAACGTTAAGCCTGGAGGACTTCAATTCCCAGAATTCCCCAGCCAACTGGCTGGGGAATTCTGGGAGTTGAAGTCCCCAAGGCTTAACGTTACCAAGGTTGGACACCCCTGATGTAGATGGTCGATCAAATTAAACCTATATTTGTTTCACTGGCACTTCCAAGCAAGAAGTCATAGGATACAAGGTGCATTGAAGGATTAACATGAACAGCTTAGGATGGGGCCCCTTTGCTCGTGGGGCCCAGGGGCAAAAGCCCATCGGGCCAGTGGTGGGATTCAAATTTTCTTTTTTTTTACTACTGGTTCTGTGGGCGTGGCTTAGTGGGCGTGGCCTGGTGGGCGTGGCAGGGGAAGGATATACTGCAAAATCCCCCTTCCCTCCCCACACCCCTCTAACCTGCTTTCCAGCTCCGTTCTCCTGGGCAGGGCAACCCAAGGAGACCCAGCCAATCAGCTGTGGGCGTGGCTTGGTGGGCGTGGTGTTCTGTGGGCGTGGCCTGGGGGCCGTGGCTTGGTGGGCCTTGCAGGGGAAGGGCACTGCAAAATCCCCATTCTCTCCCCACCTCGCTAACCTGCTTTCCAGCTCCGTTCTCCTGGGCACGGCAACCCAAGGAGACCCAGCCAATCAGCTGTGGGCGTGGCTTGGTGGGCGTGGCATTCTGTGGGCGTGGCCTGGGGGGCTGTGGCTTGGTGGGCCTTGCAGGGGAAGGACACTGCAAAATCCCCATTCTCTCCCCACCTCGCTAACCTGCTTTCCAGCTCCGTTCTCCTGGGCAGGACAGGGAGTGTGTGTGCAGGAGGTTGAGTGCTGCCTTTCACCCCCCCGCACTAGGCCACATTCACCCAGCCGGTCATTAGGTGGTCATGAGACCCTTTTTTGAGTGCCGTTGTTAACTTTGGATGGGCACTAAATGACCCGTTGTGAGTCGAAGATGTCCTGTAGATTTGATTTTTATTTTTTATTTAATCGCCACGCAGGCAGGATTTTCTGCAAGAATACACTCGGGTTTTGATCTCCCGGCAAACAAGCAGAGTGAAAACACCAGCTCCGGGTCCGTGTTTGCCTCCCCACCCTTGGGTGGTACCCAGGCCCACCCAGCGCCATGACGGTTGGGTCAACAAAGAGATGGACCCAGTGCGTATTTTATTTTACGGGACGGGGAGAAAAGCTGGATCCAGATGGGAGCCAGGGCTGAAGCAAGGGACAACACAATAAACAGCCCAATAAACACCACCTCTGTTGCTCCCAGCCCATGAAAAGAGCCCACGCTTCAGAAAAAGCAGGAAAAACTCACTCTAGGGCAGAGGTCTCGAACCTTGGCCCCTTTAAGACATGTGGACTTCAACTCCCAGAATCCCCCAGCCAGCCATAAATGATAGAATTGGAAGAGACCAGAAGGATTATCTAAGTCCAATATTTCTCAATCTTGGTGACTTTCAACTCCCAGAATCCCCCAGCCAGTATGGCTGGCTAGGGAATTCTGGGAGTTGAAGTCCGCTGGTCTTAAAATTGCCTAGGGCAGAGGTAGGATTCAGCAGGTTCTGACCAGTTCTGGAGAACTGGTAGCGGAAATTTTGAGTAGTTCAGAGAACCAGCAAATGTTACCTCTGACTGGAGATTTTACAGTATCCTTCCACTGCCAGGCCCACCAAACCGGTAGTAAAAAAAATTTGAATCCCACCACTGGCATAGGGTGAGAAACACAGCCTTACAAATGTAACAAATGTATTGATCCAGATCAAAGCACAGTGCTATCTGTTATTCTATTCTATTCTATTCTATTCTATTCCAGTCAGGAGTGGGATTCAATTTTTTTAAAAACCGGTTCTGTGGGCGTGACTTAGTTGGTAAGCGTGGCTCGGTGGTCATGTGACTGGGTGGACATGGCTCGGTGGTCATGTTATTGGCTGGGCATGGCCAACTCAATGTCACTCACATCAAGGCACGCATCTCCTCGCCCGGCTTCTCGTGACTGTGGGGATGCTGCAACAGTCGTAAGTCTGAAAAACGGTCATAAGTCACTTTTTCCAGTGCCATTGTAACTTTGAATGGTCATTCCACACAAGCCAAGTACCAGCCAAGGAAGGAAAAAAAAAACTCCAGGGAAGTTCCAGAGACAGGAAGTCTAGTCCTGCCCAGAATGTTAATAAGGGTTAATGGAGAGGCAGTTTTTGTAAGCAACACCAGCATGTTTCCTTCCTGCCTTCCTTACAGGATTAGCCCTATAATTTCTTCTAACAACCGGTTCTCCAAACTGCTTAGAAGGTAAACAACCGGTTCTAGCGAATAGGTGCGAACTGGTAGAATCCCAGCCCTGATTCCAGTCCATATTCTGTTCTGTTCTGTTCCATTCCATTCCATTCTTTCTTATTCTATTCTGTTCTTCTGCTCCCAGAATTACAGAGTCGGAAGGGACCTTAGAGGTTTTCTAGCCCGACTCCCTTCCTCTAGCAGGAGATCTTATATACCATTCGGGACAAATGGACTAGCTAGCCCGATTTTTGTGGTCCCTTCCAGCTCTTATCCTTCGGGACTGGCAGGGCAATTCTGGGAGTTGGAGTCGTCCACCTGTCAGAAAGTGCCCCTCGAGGCCCCCTGAGATCAAGCCGAGTGCCAAAAGAGAGGCGGCTGCGCATGCCAGGGCCGCAGCAGGGCAATTGTAGGTTAACTGCCCCCCTTCCTGCCACTGATTAACTAACCTCGGGCGAGTTAATTCGCCAGCTATAGAGCGGCCGCCAAGCACCCAGCAGAGAGGTTTGCAATCAAGAGATGCCAACCGTGCCCCGCGCAACCAATCTCTTTATCCTGCACAGAGGCATGCGTGAAAAGAGAGGCGAGGCCAGACGGGCAGGGGAGTTAGCAAGTGAGCTTATTGTCATGGATTGGACCTCATGCAACGAAATTAAATGTGATCTTCAGTGTGCATGACAACAATGAAAATAAAACACAAACGCACATCCTTCGCATGCGATGCAATTGAATGGAAACCCCCTGATATTGCATGAATATTACACTATAAAATAGAATTCAAGAGAACTACTGCTCTGGGATAGAAGCTGTTTTTTAGCCTGTTTGTCCTTGTTTTTATGATCATTCTGTATCGTCTGTCAGGTGGTCATAGTTCAGAAAAAGGGTTCCTGGATAAGATGGATCTTTGAGCATGTTTTGAGCTTTCTTAAGGCAGCGGGAGCTCTAAAGCTCTTCCAAATTGGGGAGAGGGCAACCCAGGATCCTCTGGGCAATGACATTCACCCTCTGGAGCGCTTTCCTATCTGTCCCTGTGCAATTGGCAAACCACACACAGGTGTGCAGTAAGTTAAAATACTCAGGAAAGCAATGTGAAGTGCTATATAAGTCTAAGTGCTATTGCCCTCCCTCCCTCCCTTCCTTTCCTTTCCCCATTTTTCTTCCTTCCTTCCTTCTTTCCTTCTTCCCCATTCTCCTTCCTTCCCCCATTCTCCTTCCTTCCTTGCCTTTCCCCATTCCTTCCCTCCTTCCTTCTTTCCTTCTTCCCCCATTCTCCTTCTTTCCTTCCTTCCCCCATTCTCCTTCCTTCCCCCATTCTCCTTCTTTCCTTCCTCTCCTTTCCCCATTCTTCTTCCCTCCTTCCTTCTTTCCTTCTTCCCCCATTCTCCTTCTTCCCTTCCTTCCCTTCCTTCCCCCATTCTTCTTCCCTCCTTCCTTCCTTCTTTCCTTCTTCCCCCATTCTCCTTCCTTCCTTCCTTCCCTTTCCCCATTCTTCTTCCCTCTTTCCTTCTTTCCTTCTGCCCCCATTCTCCTTCTTTCCTTCCTTCCTTCCTTCCTTCCTTCCTTCCTTCCTTCCTTCCTTCCTTCCTTTCCTTCCCCCATTCTTCTTCCTTCCCTCCCTTCTTCCCCCATCTTAAAGTGGCCAAGGTTCAGAAAGATCGGTTAGATGATCTCCAGAGCCCTGCCAAGCTTTATACACCAAAATGATATATACAATGATCCAAATCTTCTGAAGAAATCATCCATCCTTCTACTACACAATAGGCCAGGGATCTTCAAACTGGACAGCTTTAAGACTTGTGGACTTCAACTCCCAGAATTCCTCCTCCAGTCATGTTAGCTCAGGATTGCTGGGAGTTGAAGTCCACCAGTCTTTTTCTCCTTTTATGTACTTAGTGTTAATATGACATTCTTTTTCTTTTTTGAACCAATGACCTATATACATGAATCCCCTTTTATTAATATTATTAAGGCACTGTGAATTAGTATTACCAATACCATGAATAACTGTCAAGTATCCATTGTATGTATTGTTTTTTAGTGTACTGTCAAGAAAATGATGTTGAAAGATATTGACACATCTTCTATTATAGAAAATTTTGTAATTTTTTTTAAATATTTTGAATTTTTGTAAACTTTTTTAATATTTTGAATCTTTGTAAACTTTTTAATATTTTGAATTTCAATAAAGAATTTTTTAAAAATTTTAAAAAAAGAAAGAAGTCCACAAGTCATAAACTTTCCAAGTTTGAAGACCCTTGCAATAGGCATTCACACATGTAGGTGTAGGTGTGCACCAAGCCGAGACTCACCTGAGCTGGCCCTCCTGTGGAAATTTGTGTGGTGGATCGCTGCATGTCAGACCAGCTTCCTCATCCAGGAGGTATACAAACACCCTTTCCTGCAACACAAAGAGGAAGTGGGGAAACATTGGATAAATTAAGACTGGTAGTTGCTCCAGGGAGTAGTAACTGAGTATTCATTTACCCAGAAACCACCTTGGCTGACCTGGGAAACGTTTAGGAAAACTGGATTTCGTTCACTTTGGCTGCAGAATTCAGCAGAAACCACCAGAGGGCAGCAAAGCCACATACAAAACCCACTCCCTTCCACCCCTAGTGGCCATGTGGAATTGTGCAGCCCAACTCTATGGTTCATCAGTTTCAAGGTGGACAAATCCAATAAGGCAGGGTTTTTTTCCAGACAGACAGACGGATAGGAGGGGGTCCTTGACTTAACAACTGTTCATTTAATGACGAAAGTTACAGCCGCATTGAAAAAAGTGAGGTACAGCTGGTCCTCTCCCTTACAACCGTTGCAGGACCCCCATGGTTGTGGGATCAGAATTGGGGCATTTGGCAACTAGTAGTTATTTAGGAGGATGGCTATGTCCTGGGGGGGTTCACGTGTTCGCCATTGGTGACCTTCCCAGCTGCCCACCAAAGTCAATGGGGGGGGGGATTGGATTCGTTTAAAGACCACGAGATTCACCTAAAAACATTTCTCTCTTTCTCTCTCATCTGTCTATATCTGCCCATCTGTCTGTCTGTCTGTCTGTCTGTCTGTCTGTCTGTCTGTCTATATATATATATATATATGTATCTTTGGTTATTCGGGTTTTCTCCCACGTAAGATTGGAAGTATCTAGGTAACGTTTCGATGAAGTCTCATTCATCATCTTCAGGCTTGTGTCTTCAGTGAGCTTGCAGCTGCTTCTTCCTTTTAACTGCTAGTGGGGGTGTGTTCTGATTGGTTGGGGGGGTTGGCTGTGTTCTGATTGGCTGGAGGTGTGTTCTGTTCAGGTGGGGGCTTGGTTGTGCTCAGGTTAGTCTTAGTTGCTGGGGGATTTGAGCTGGTGAGCTGTGATCTTGCTGTTTGGCTTCGAGTTCGTGGTCGTGCTGCATCTTCATGGTGGGGGTCAGTTCGCTTCATGTATGGCTCAGAGGGGTTTGAGGTGGGTAGTGATGCAGCTGCAGTGCGGCTTCTGGTCCGTGGTCGTGTCTCATCTTCTGTGTGGGTGTGAGTCTGCTTTCTACGTGGAAGTGTGGTGGTGGCATCTTGTGTGGCTCTCAGGGGTGTGGGTCTGGTGTCAGAAGCAGAAGAAGCAGCTGCAAGCTCACATCACTCTGAGAAGCACAGAGCTGAAGACACAAGCCTGAACATGATGAATGAGACTTCCAATCTTGCCTAGATACTTCCAATCTTACGTGGGAGAAAACCCGAATAACCAAAGATCCACATAAAAATACCAGCGATTTTGTCCTTAGGGTTTCTTAGGATGGTGGATATCTTTCTGTTTGTGCAGAATGCTGTCTTAATGTTGTGTTTTTGGAGGATCTTGCTGATTTTGTCTGTAGTGCCTTTTATATATGGGAGGAGGGCTTTGCCATTCTCTTGTTCTATGTCTTGTTCTCTGCCAAACCCCCAACCAATGAGACTTCATCAAAACATTGCCTTGATACTTCCAATCTTACGCGGGAGAAAACCCGAATAACCATATATATGTTTTCTTAAGTTTTCGCGGGTACTTACATGTCTGGCATTCAGCTTTATTCGGGTATTTTCCCATGTCATAATAGTGGTGCTTTTAAAGTTGTAGCAACGTTTCAGCAGAATCTCATCTGCCATCATCAGGCTTCTGTATGGTGTTTGTCTGTGAGTCAGACTTTTACAGTGGTTTCAAATTTAAATTTGGGGCAGCCTATTGCTGTGTCAGAATGGTTTTTTCTTCCTCCTGATTGGTTGAGAGTCTTGGTCTGTGTTTATTGGTCTTGGAGTTTGCTGTGTTCTGCTACTAATATCTTCTGTCTGTTTTTTTTTTGGGGGGGGCTCTTTTTGTATGGCTGGCAACATTGTGTTACTTTATGGGAGGCCTTTAGTGCAGCTTGGCTTCGGGTAAATGGACGGCTATCATTAGTTAGGAAGCTGGGTTTCATCTGGGTGCCTGGTTGGGGTGTGTTTGAGCTGGAGGTATCAGAGGGGATCTGTTTGTGCCCAGGTGTTTATATATCTATATATATATATCCCTCCCTCCCTCCCTCCCTCCATCTATATCTATCTATCTATCTATCTATCTATCTATCTATCTATCTATCTATCTATCATCTATCTATCTATATCATCTGTCATCTATTTAACTATCCACCTATCTCCCCTCCCTCCCTTCCTCTACATCCATCCATCCATCCATCCATCCATCTATCTAATTTCTGAAGACTGCCCATCTACTTCAATAGTGAACAATGTAAAAATAAAATCAGGGCATTAAAAATCAACAATCCACACTTCCCACAAGTCTACCCTTGGCAATGAAAAGTGTGATCCTGGGGTCACAAATCTGTTTTTTCCCCAGCCAGGAAAAAATTATCCTGCTGAGCACAGATCAATAGCTCTGTTGAGCTGCAGCTATCAAAAAAAGATTTTTATCTGTCTTGTACTGTGCAAAATTGCATTGTTAGAGAGAAGCGGCTTGGAACGGAAAAATCATAACAATTGATGGCGACTTCTATTACATTCCTCGAAGGGAACACAATTTGTGCAAGCACACACTTTATTGTTGTGCTGTATTATTTGAGCCACAAACAGTACCAGCCACAAACATGGGGAAGATTGCAAAATAAATGGAAGAAATACAATAAGGACAGAAGCTTTTACAAGGATTCCAGACCCACAATGGAAAACTTTGAAAATATCTCAAATGGTGCATCAGTTGAGTGTCCAAATCTTGGCCAACATGTCTGAGACAGAGAAAGACATAGACTGGAAGGAAGGAAGGAAAGGAAGGAAGGAAGGTTGAAAGAGGGAGGGAAGGTGGGAAGGAGGGAGGAAGGAAGGAAAGAAGAAAGGAAGAAGGGTGAAGGAGGGAGCAAAGGAGGAAGAAGGAAGGAAAAGACAGAGAAAGACATAGACAGGAAGAAAGGAAGGAAGAAGGAAGGTTGAAAGAGGGAGGGAAGGAGGAAGAAGGAAGTAAAAGACAGAGAAAGAGATAGACAGGAAGGAAGGAAAGAAGGAAGGAAGGAAGGTTGAAATGGGGAGTGAAGGTGGAAAGGAGGGAGGAAGAAAGGAAGAAGAAGGCTGAAAGAGGGAGGGAAGGAGGAAGAAGGAATGAAAAGAGAGAAAGAGATAGACAGGAAGGAAGGAGGAAGGTTGAAAGGGAGAGGGAAGGTGGGAAGGAGGGAGGAAGGAAAGAAGAAAGGAAGAAGGGTGAAAGAGGGATGGAAGGAGGAAGAAGGAAGGAAAAGATAGAGAAAGACATAGACAGAAAGGAAAGAAGGTTGAAAGGGAGAGGGGACGTGGGAGGGAGGGAGGAAGAAAGGAAAGGAAGGAAGAAGGTTGAAAGAGGGAGGGAAGGAGGAAGGAAATGACAGAGAAAGACAGAGAGAAAAGAAAGAAGGAAGGAAGACAAAGACATAGACAGGAAGGAAAGAAAAAGGGAGGGAGAGGAAGGAAGGAAGGTTGAAAGAAGAATGGAAAGTGGAAGGAAGGAGGTTGAAAGGGAAGGAAGAAGGAAGGAAAAGACAGAGAAAGACAGACAGGAAGAAAGAAAGGAAGAAGGAAGATTGAAAGAGGGAGGGAAGGAAGAAGAAGGAAGACAGAGAAAGAAATAGACAGGAAGGAAGGAAGAAGAAGGGAGGGAGGAAGGTTGAAAGAGGGAGGGAAAGTGGAAGGAAGGAAGGAATTTATGTATTTTTTTATTCATTTAGAAACTCCCTATCTCCCTCTCTAAGGAACTCCAGGTGCGGGTCCTCGACTTACAACAGTTCATTTAGTGACTAAAGTTAAAACAAACTGAAAAAAGGGACTCATGACTGTTTCCACACTTATGACTGTTGCAGCATCCTCCCTGGGGGTCATGTGATCGAAGTTCAAATGCTTGTCAATCGACTCACATTTATGACGGCTGCATCCCCTTTCCAACAAGGAAAGCCTGTGGGAGGAAAAGCCAGATTCACTTAACAACCGTGTTCCTAACATAACAGCAGCAACGATCTGTTTAACCGCAGCAAGGGAGGCCATAAAACGGGGGGGGAGGGGGACACACACTCACTTCACGGCCATCTTGCTCAGTGACGGGAATGTTGGGCTCGGCTGCGTCACATAAGTTGAGAACTGACTCCCTGCCTTTCTGAGACACATTTGATCTGCTGGTTTTGGCAACTCTGATGCTCTCTGCTATCGCTCTGCTAAACAACGAATCATCCATATTTAGTAAAGAAAATGGATCAATCTTTATACAGATTGACAAGAGTTGGAAGGGACCTTGTAGGTCATCTAGTCCAACCCCTTCCCCCGCCCAAGCAGGAGACCCTACATCCTTTCTGAGAAATGGCAGTCCAACCTGTTTCTCCAAAAATACGACCTACCCTGAAAGTAAGTCCTACCTTGATTTTTAACACATGCACCCAATATAAGCCCTACCCCCCCCAAAAAATAAGGCCTAATTAAGATTTCTACCCACTGGAATTCATACCCAGACAACAGGATGTTTATGAAGCACTAAGTCATGTAGCCTGTTTCCGAGAAAATATGACCTACCCTGAAAGTAAGGCCTGGCTGCTGTATATCTCTTACTGGTTTGTCTTTAATTGTTGAGCTGAGAACAAAGCTCAGGATCGATCCAGAACTCTGTTATGGGCTGCAGAGGCCTTCAGGAAAGCCTTGCTGGCTGCAGAAGAAGTCGTTCCTGAAGGCCTTGGAGAGCGAAAAGGAGACCAGGGGCGATGCGCCCAAGTGAGGGTTAGTCAGTGGAGGATGTCCCCCGAAAATAAGACCTGGTACCTCTTTTGGTGGCAAAATAAATAAATAAGACAGGGTCTTATTTAGTTTCCTGGTATAATTCTGTTTGCTTATTTAGTATCCTATATGGCTATCCCTAAGTATTGTATCTTAGGATTCTCGATTCATTTTATGTACACTGAGAGCTTCCGTGCCGGAGACAAATTCCTCATGCGTCCCATCACGCTTGGCCAATAAAAGAGCTCTACGTCTATTCCAATGCCTGAAATAAATGAACCGACCCATTGAAGAGAGTGTTAGGAGGGGGCTTGGACTAGATGACCTCGAGGGGATCCCCTTCCCTCTAGAATTGCAGGCTTCTCTTGAATTCCCCTGGGGATATAAGGGCTCCTCTGCTCATTTGACTCCTCTGGCTTCACTTATTGTTGGCCTTGGCTCCCTCCGGGCGGTTCCCACTGATTCGAAATTGAGCTGCAATTATTGGATTAGCTCTTTTGGCTTCCTGGCCTTGTTGGGCATGAATGAATGCAGAGGCCAGCGGGCCCATGCAGGAGCGCACACCATGCTTCCTGGGCCAAGGGTGCACCCTTGCCCATCTCTGGAACGACTGCCAACGCCTCTGGCACTGGGCACCCTGTGGCTCCCTTTACAAAAAATAAAACCCGAAGGCCCGGAGCTGGCCAAAGGGCGGGCGAGGCGGCTGTTGGCAAGAGATGTCAGCATCCAGCACCAATTAGTTCCCCTTCGAGCCGATTTCAAGGTGCCAACGGTGCCAGCCGCCCAGCCCAGGGGATGCTAATGGCCCAGGGCCATTAGCTGGCTCTCAAGCAGCTGGCACCGAGGGCTGAGTCCCTGCCCAGATCTCCCGCATCGTCACCATCGTCACCATCATCGTATCCTCTGCGAAGGGCTTAATGGTATTTGGCAGGTCATTATCTCCTGGTGTCTCCACGGCTAATGAGTCAGGCAATTAGATCTTCTCCCCCAAGGGAGCAGTCACTGGGTGCCTGGCAAGGCAGTTCTTTCTCTCTCTCCTTCCCCCCCTCTCTCTACCTCTCTCTCTTATCTCTCTCTCTCTAATCTCCCCCTCTCTCTCATCTCTCTCTCTCCCCCTTCCCCCCCGCTCTCATCTCTCTCTGTGTGTCTGTCTCTTTCTCTCTCTCTTTCTTTGTCATTTCTCTGTCTCCCTTTTTCTTTGTCATCTCTCTCTTTATCTCTCCGTCGTTTCTCTCTCTGTGTGTTTCATCTCTCTCTCCCACCCGCTCTCTCTGTCATCTCTCCTATCTCTCTCCTTCCCTCCCTCCCTCTCATCTCTCTCTCTCATCTCTCTCTGTGTCTGTCTGTCTTTCTTTCCTTCTGTTATTTCTCTGTGTCTTCATTTCTTTTTCTATCATCTCTCTCTTTATCTCTCCGTCATTTCTCTCTCTGTGTGTTTCATCTCTCTCTCTCCCACCCGTTCTCTCTGTCATCTCTCCTATCTCTCTCCTTCCCTCTCTTCCTCTCATCTCTCTGTGTCTTTGTCTGTCTCTCTCTTTCTTTGTCATTTCTCTGTCTCCCTTTCTTTTTCTGTTATCTCTCTCTTTATCTCTCCCTCTCTCATTTCTCTCTCTGTGTGTCATCTCTCTCTTCCTCCCTCCCTCTCTCTGTCATATCTCCCTCCCTCCCTCTCTCCCTCTCATCTCTCTCTCTCTCATCTCTTTCTGTGTCTGTTTGACTTTCTTTCCTTCTGTTATTTCTCTGTGTCTTCATTTCTTTTTCTCCCTATCATCTCTCTCTTTATCTCTCCCTCTCTATCATTTCTTTCTCTCTCCCCTCTCTCTCCATCTATCTCTCTGTGTCTGTCACTTTTTTGCTCTCCCCACCCTGTTTCTTTCTTTCTTTTCTTTCTGTCATCTCTCTGCCTTTCTTTTTCTCTCTGTCATGCCTCACTTTATTTCTCTCTCATCTTTCTTTCTCTCTCTCTTTCTCTCTCTCTCTGTCTCTTTCTTTCTTTCTTTCTGAACCGGCCATAAAATTAACAATTGGTTCGCCTAAACCAGGGCGAACCGAAAGCAGAATCACCCCGGTGACTGTCCAGTCTCTTCTTAAAAACCTCCAGTGACGAAGCACCCACAATGTCCAAATGAGTGACCACAAGTCTAACTTGGGAGTGTGTGTATCATTTCCAGACAAATTGTGGCTGCCTCCAGCCAGTTTCTGCCTCATCCAACTGCCCAGCTTCGGTTGCAGCTCAATGCACAAATTCAATGAGCTAATTGAACATAATTGGGTTAGTTAATCTAATTTAAAAATTTGCATTCCTCATTTCTATCACTCCAGGCAGCACCTGAGTTTCTTCCCCCCTCTCTCCCACTGGTCTCTGCATGGCTTGATCTTTGAAGTTTATTATTTTGGTGTTCCCTCCTCTTGTTCTGCCCAAAAGCTGCACCCTACAATCAGTCCCAAACAGTTCCTTTGCAAGCTGTGATTAATCCACAAACACACCACTGTCGATCATAGCTTCTTTACTTCAAAGCTGGCGTTATTGCGATTGAATTAAGCATGCTTTCAGTACAAGGACAAAATGGAACAAAATTTGTTCAGGACAAATTGGCTTAAATCGAGAAGTACTCGTGCCCAATGTTATTGCTTCTGTTCCTGTCCAGCTACACATTTTTGTGAATTTTACAAATTGCCTTAAGGTATGTAAAACAACAGCAGCTGCCCAGCATATCTTAGTAGTTAACTTAGACCTTGGTGTGTGTGTGTGTGTGTTTTGGTTTGTTGTTTTTGTGTGTTTGTGTGTGTTTGCATCAGTCTTCATTCCTGCTGCATGCAGATCAACCTTGGCCACTTTAAGATGGGTGGACTTCAACTCCCAGAATTCCTAAGCTAGGCATGAATGATAGAGTTGGAAGAGACCGGAAGGGTCATCTAAGTCTTGAATTTCTCAACCTTGGTGACTTTCAGACACATAGACTTCAACTCCCAGAATTCCCCAGCTGGAAGTCCAAACATCTTAAAGTTGAATTTTGAGAGTTGAAGTCCATACATGCAGGCTGGGGAATTCTGGGAGTTAGTCCACATACCTTACACTTGTCAAGATTGAGATATATGGGAATGGCACTCCAAAATCTTTATGTTGATGTTATCTGAATGTTTTCTAGGTCAGTGCTTCTCAACCCTGGTCACTTTCAAATATGTGGACTTCAACTCCCAGAATTCCCCAACCAGCTATGAATGATAGAGTTGGAAGAGACCAGAAGGGTCATCTACGTCCGGTATTTCTCAACCTGGGTAACTTTCAGACATGTGGACTACAACTCCCAGAATTCCCAAGCCGGCCATGAATGATAGAGTTGGAAGAGACCAGAAAGTTCTGTATTTCTCAACCTGGGTGACTTTCAGATGTGGACTTCAACTCCCAGAATTCCCCAACCAGCCATGAATGATAGAGTTGGAAGAGACCAGAAGGGTCATCTAAGTCCGGTATTTCTCAACCTTGGCCATGTTAAGGTGGGTGGACTTCAACTCCCAGAATTCCCCAGCCACTGGGAATTGAAGTCCACCTGCCTTAAAGTAACCAAGGTGGAGAAACATCGTTCTAGCTCATTTGGAGCAGGGCCATGTTGTAATTCGCTACCTCTTTCCGCTTCCATTTCTTCACTGATTGCAGGACATTATCTGCTCGGATAGAGCAATATTCCCTTCAATCGATTCTTCCTGCCACCCACATCATATTTCCCGGGCCATTGGCTTTCCACACAACCCCCCCCCCCCCCCAAGCTTAATGGATGGAGCCACGCTTAATGGTTAGCCAATATTTCTTCTCCAAAATGCTTCTCTCTTCCAGTTGTAATTGTACCTGTGTGATTGAAACCAAGTGCTTCTGTTTTGCTTGTGATCTGTTCCCGCCTCCCCACAAAAAAGAAAGGACTTCATTCTGGATGTTCTCATCCCTATCCAAGTCCCCCCTCCCCCCCCCCCATGATGTGGAGGTCAGAAAAAAAAAAGGCTTCCTTGTGAAGCCTTCATAGTTTGGGAAGTTATCAAGAACTGGACAAGGCCAGCAACATTCCCCCCCAAAACCAAACCAAAAACAGAATTGCACAGTCTTTTTAATCAAGGGTTTTTCAGGCAAGGATGAAAGGGTAAAAACGACAGAATCTTCGCAAACGGTGACAGACCTGCGTTATTAATGAGTTCATTAAAGGTGGAGTTTCTTTTTGAGTCTTTTTTTTTTTGAGATGCAAAAAAAAAAAGCTGGGAGGGAGCTGCTGCTCAGGAGATAAGCTCCTAATAAATAAACTCCTCATAGTTGTGTTGTTTAGGAATTAAATTCCGCCTTCCTGGCCTCCTCACAACTTCACCTTGAAGCCCGCCCTGCACTTGGAAACCACGTCTTCCGGCTTCGGCAGGTTCTCGCAGATCTAGGGTCTCCTGTTTGGGCAGGGGGTTGGACTGGATGAGGGGTCTCCAACCTTGGCCACTTCAAGACTTGTGGACTTCAACTCCCAGAGTTCCTCAGCCAATTCTGGGAGTTGATGTCCACCAGTCTTAAAATGGCCCAAGGTTGGAGACCCCTGACTTAGATGGCCCTTCTGGTCTCTTCCAACTCTATCATTCCTGGCTGGCTGAGGAATTCTGGGAGTTGAAGTCCACCAGTCTTAAAGTGGCCAAGGTTGGAGACCCCTGACTTAGATGGCCCTTCTGGTCTCTTCCAACTCTATCATTCCTGGCTGGCTGAGGAATTCTGGGAGTTGAAGTCCACAAGTCTTAAAGTGGCCCAGGTTGGAGACCCCTGACTTAGATGGCCCTTCTGGTCTCTCCCAACTCTATCATTCCTGGCTGGCTGAAGAGTTCTAGGAGTTGAAGTCCACAAGTCTTAAAGTGGCCAAGGTTGGAGACCCCTGACTTAGATGGCCCTTCTGGTCTCTCCCAACTCTATCATTCCTGGCTGGCTGAAGAGTTCTAGGAGTTGAAGTCCACAAGTCTTAAAGTGGCCCAGGTTGGAGACCCCTGACTTAGATGACAAGGTCTCTTCCAACTCTGATGATCTGTTATCTGTTATCTCTGGGACTCTTCCTGGGCAGTTCTAGCAGAGGTTATGCTTGGTCTTCTAAAAGTTCTCCAGGTCTTGTTAAAAAAAAAAAAAGTCATGATGGGCCACCCCGATGCAGTCTAAACTGCCCTGGTTTTTTTTTTGGTTGTGTACTTCCAACATTGAACACAAATGTTGATTTTATTTTATTTTATTTATTTTGTCAAGCGTATATTAGAGAATAGGTATAACAGTCATAGGAGCAATCATGCAGGAGACCCTGTGCCATTCAAAATGAGAGAATAACAAGTTGAAAGGGACCTGCAAGGTCACCTAGTCCGACCCCCCCTCCCCACTCAAGCAGGAAACCCTATCCCATTTCAGATAAGTGTCTGTCCTCTCTCTTCTTAAAAGTGATGAACTGCTAACAACTTCTGGTGCCAAGTAGTTCCACCGGCTGATTGTCCTCACTCTTAGGAAGTTTCTCCTTCAGTCCTGGTTGTTTCTCTGCTTGATTGGTTTCCATCCGTTGCGTCTTCTCCTGCCTCTTCAGGGGGCTTTGGAGAATAGCTTGACTGCCTCTTCTTTGGGGCAGCCCCTCAAATACTGGAAAGCTGCTATCATGTCTCCCCCAGTCCTTCTTTTCTCTAGACTGGCCAAACCCAAATCCTATATTTTATCCTCCGTGCCTTTAATCATCTTAGTTTGCTCTTCTTTGTGTTTTTTCCAAAGTCTCAACGTCGTTTTTTGCAGTGTGGTGACCAAAATCAACTCAAGGAACAGAAATTGCCTTCGGGAAGTTGTGGGAGCTTCATCCCTGGAGGCTTTCAAGAAGAGACTGGACAGCCATCGGTCAGGAATGGTGTAGGGTCTCCCGCTTGGGCAGCGGGGTTGGACTAGATGACCTACAAGGTCCCTTCCAACTCTGTTCATTTGTAAAACTGGATGCGGCACTCCGGGCGTGGCCTTACTAAAGCTTTACAAAGCAGTGCTAATCCTTCGTGTGGTTTTGCTTCCCTGCCTCTGTCCAAATCGCCAGCACCGATCCCAGAATCTTTATTTTTAACCTCTTTATATAATCAACTAATGAACTGCAGGGGAGAGAGAGAGAAAAAGATGGGATATTCTTGACCGATAGGAATCGTGTGGAGATATTTCCCTCTCTTTTCTTCCTCCTCCCTTCTGGCAGACAAGCTCCTGGGGCGGAAGGCACCGATAAATCAAACGGTGACATTTGGCCAGAATTGAATCCTTGGCTGTCGGTTCTCGCCTCTGCTGTGATTTCACATCTGACCTGAGAGGCTTTGTCAAAAGATTGCTGCTTGCTAGAGCTTTGGGCCAGCTTCTCATCGGACGCCGAGAATAGGCTGGGGAGGGATGGGAGACAGCAGTGGCAGCGATGGATAAGGGGCAAGTACCTGTAGCTCAGGTGTAGGATGAGGGCGGAGGTTCCTTCTCCAAGCTGGTGGGCCGGTTTTGGAATGTTTCGTTATCAGGCTAGGTAACAATTTCGGTGGAGTTTAGGGGAGGTCAGCAGTGGTGGGAGTCAATTTTTTTGTACTACCGGTTCTGTGGGCGTTGTCAACTAAAAAGATACTCATTCAGTCTTTTTAGCGGCCAGCAGGAAAGGGGAAACAGTGCATTCCTCAAGTGCCTAGATAATCGCCTTGGCAGCCCAAGGCTGCCGGCGCACAAGAATATTACTGGAGAGCATGATAGATGACTTCAATGTAGAGAAAAGGAAAGTCCTACACTTAGGCAAGAAAAGCCCAAAGGACCCATACAGATTGATTGAAACCAGGCTCAATAGCAGGAACTGGGAGGGGGATCTCGGAGTCTTGGTGGACAACCAGCTAAATAGGAGCCAGCCGTGTGCAGCAGCAGCCAAAAAAGCCAACGCAATCCTAAATGGCATTAAGAGAGGGATACAATCCAGATCAAGTGAAATACTAATACCACTTTATAAAGCCTCAGTAAGACCACACCTAGAGTCCTGCATCCAGTTTTGGCCTCCACATTATAAAAAAGATGTTGAGGCTCTAGAAAAAGTGCAGAGAAGAGCAACCAGGATGATGAGGAGACTGAAGGATAAACCATATGAAGAACAGTTACAGGAACTGGGCCTGGCTAGTCTGGTGAAGAGAAGGACCAGAGGAGACTGGAAAGCATCTTCTAATATTTGAGTGGCTGCCCCAGAGAGGAGAAGGGGGTCAAGCTATTTTCTAAAGCCCCTGAAGGCCAGACAAGGAATAATGGATGGAAACTGAACAAGGAGAGATTCAACCTGGAAATAAGGAGAAACTTTCTGGCAGGGAGAACAATCAACCCATAGAATAGAAGTTGCCCTTAAAAGTTGTGGGACCTTCATCCCTGGAGCTTTCCAAGAAGAGACTGGACTACCCTCTGTCACAAATGATGTGGGGTCTCCCGCTTGGGTAGGTGGGGGCTGACTTAGATGACCTACAAGGTCCCTTCCAACTCTGATTATCTGTTATCTGACTCTTGGCTATGGATGTGTCCCATTGGAGAATATACACCCAGGGGGTGGCAGTGGGAGACCAGGGTCAAGAATGATGTATTTTAATGTCGGCTGCACCCAGCTAACACCAACGTGGCCACTTCTAATACATCATTTTTGTTTACTCTGAGAGATGCGGCTGAAGACTTAGGAGTCGAATGGGGGTGGATTTGCAGGAGCCCTGAGAGGCATGGCTTGGTGAGCGTGGTTCAGGAGGTGTGATTCAACTGGTGCATCAGCCGGTTTGCTACCGACCTTCTCCTGCAATCCTGCACTCTCCCTGTGTGTTAAACAACTGACACGCAGCAATCCGCTATGCTGCACTAAGCAGCTGAGCTTCAGAATCAAGAAATAAAGGTCAGAATAGAACCGGGGCAGGTGGGAGGGCCCAGAAGTTGATTGTTAGCTCACCGATAATTCATGGAGCAAGTGGTTCCGTTGAACCATGCCAAACCAGTAGAATGCCACCACTGACTGTCGGTGTTGGTGTTCCTACCTGTTTATAAGAGCTTCCTGTGGTCAGTTGGTCTGGTGATGGGGAGGTCAGGTGTGGGTCATGTCAGGTAAGGGTCTCAGATGGGGGTCTCTGCAGGTGAGGCTCTTGCGAGGGGCCTTGGGAGAAGCCAGGTGTGGTTCTCAACAGATGAGGGTTTTGTGAGGATTGGGATGGACCTTTGGATGGGTCAGGTGAGGGTCTTGTTAGGTGAGGTTCTGGTGATGGGTCAGCTGAGGGTCTTGTCAGCTGAGGGCCTTGTGATAGAGGACCAGCGACGGCACTGATCCCTCACCAACCATGCAAGGCCACCCCAAAACCAGCACTTCACCTCCCAATGATCCTCACCTGACATGACCTCCCCATCCCAAGGCCCTCACTGCTGACTCTAACCTCCCCCATCAGAAGACCATTAGAAGACTCTCACCTGACCTGACCTCCCCATCACAGGACCCTCACTTGATCTGACCCATCACAAGATCCTCACCAATGTGGCTCTCCCCTGATGCAACCCTCACCTGACGTGTCCTCCCCATCACAAGACCTTGTTCTGACCTCGGCTTCCCCCAAAAGCACTAAGCAGATTCTTTGTCCCGTTTATTAAACAAAGGTGGATTTCTTGCATTCACCTTCAGCCAAAGGCCTGGCCAGCAGTCTTTTAAGGGTGTCATTAGGAGCACAGACCTCATCTAGCTTGGAGAGCTGGCAAGTAAATATTTCCAAACGCAGTGCTGACAAGGAAGGGCTCGGCACAGAATCTCTGAGATGCACAGACAGATCTTCACACAGCTGGAACGAACAAATTGTTTCCTGCCAAAAGCCCCCTCCCCTTTTACTCCTCTTTTAATCCCTATGGGCAGGGGCCATTCATAGTCCACCTGTGGCTTTACTTCCGAGTCGACCCTTAGTTCATAATTGCTCTTTTCTTTTGGCAGCTCTGCACATGTGCATGCTGGAAACCGGTTCCAGCTGCTCCTCCACCTCACTGCTGTCCGACTCTGAAGGCAGCTGATGACTGCCAGACAGTCCTGGCCTCATCCCTGCCTCCAACGCAGAGCCCTCATCTGAGCCTTCCTCAGCCTCCAGGACTGGGCCTTGTTCCTCCCCAACCTCCTCCCTGTCCGACTCTGCTGCCAGCTCTGTTAGCCATTGGCGGGCCACAACACACCTTCACTTGATCTGACCGATCGCAAGATCTTTACCTGATGTGACCCTCACCTGGTACAACCCTCACCTGATCTGACTTCCCCATTCCAAGACCCACCAACCATGGGAAGCCCTTATAAACAGGTAGGCACACTGACATTGACATCCCCTAAACTCCTCTGAGCACGTTATCTAGACAGGTAATGAAACATTAGGAAGCCAACCCACAAGCTTGAAGAAGGACCCTCCGCCAGAGGTGGGATTCAGCCGGTTCTGACTAGTTCTGGAGAACCAGTAGCGGAAATTTGGAGCAGTTCGGAGAACCGGCCAACCCCGCCTCTTCTCTGCCTCCCATCGAGTCCCAGCTGATCGGCTGGGTCTCCTTGGGTTGCCCTGCACAGGAGAATGGAGCTGGAAAGCAGGTCAGTGGGGTGGGGAGGGAAGGGGGATTTTGCAGTATATCCTTCCCCTGCCACGCCCACCAAGCCACGCCCACAGAACACCACACTCACCAAGCCACACCCACAGCTGACCAGCTAGGTCTCCTTGGGTTGCCCTGCCCAGGAGAACGGAGCTGGAAAGCAGGTCAGTGGGGTGGGGAGGGAAGGGGGATTTTGCAGTATATCCTTCCCCTGCCACGCCCACCAAGCCACGCCCACAGAACCAGAAATAAAAAAATTTGAATCCCACCACTGCCCACCGCCCTCCATGAGGGGTAATTTTGGAAACCAATATCCTGATTCTCGTCTTGCAAAAATGGCAGTGCCCATTTTCAGCCTCCAGCTGTCCAAATGTGTAGGGAAAAATAATCATCAAAGTGTCTTAATCATTAGATCACGGAGTTAATTAAAACCCGCAGCAACGAAGCTAAGAATGCAAATTAAAAGAAAAGGGAGGCGGAGGGGGAAAAGGAAGAAACGGCGGCATGAAAGGAGACCCACCCACCCAATGTCCAAGAGGAGAGAATATCTTTGTGGAAATGCGGCCTCCATGGGAAAAAAAATATCTATCTACAGGTAGTCCTGGATCCCACACAAGGCCATGGGGATGCTGGGGTGCAAGGATTGGTCCTAAGTTGCTTTTTTGCAGGGCTGTTGCAACTTTGAATCGTTGCAGTCTTCTGGCAGTCTTCCAATATCTCGGGGGCTGCCCCAAAGAAGAGGCAGTCAAGCTCTTCTCCAAAGCCCCTGAAGAGGCAGGAGAAGAAGCAACGGGTGGAAACTCATCAAGGAGAGAAGCAACTTGGAATTAAGGAGGAATTTCTTCACAGTTAGAACAATTAGCAGAACAACTTTGATCCAGAAGTTGTGGGTGCTCTATAACTGGAAGTTTTTAAGAAGAGATTGAAGAACTACTTGTGTGCAATGGGGTAGAATTTTCTGCTGGAGCAGGGGGTTGGACTAGAAGACCTCCAAGGTCCCTTCCAACTCTTCTATTCTATTCTATTCTATTCTATTCTATTCTATTCTATTCTATTCTATTCTTCTCTTCTCCTATTCTATTCTATTCTATTCTATTATTCTCTCCCATTCTCTCCTATTCTCTCCTATTCTATTCTATTCTATTCTATTCTACTCTATTATTCTCTTCTCTTCTCTTTTCTCCTCTTCTCTTCTATTATTCTCTCCTATTCTATTCTATTATTCTCTCCTATTCTCTCCTATTCTATTCTATTCTATTCTATTCTATTCTATTCTATTCTATTCTATTCTTCTCTTCTCTTCTCTTCTCTTCTCTTCTATTATTCTCTCCTATTCTATTCTATTCTATTCTATTCTATTCTATTCTATTCTATTCTATTATTCTCTCCCATTCTCCCCTATTCTCTCCTATTCTATTCTATTCTACTCTATTATTCTCTTCTCTTTCCTCCTCTTCTCTTCTCTTCTATTATTCTCTCCTATTCTATTCTATTATTCTCTCCTATTCTCTCCTATTCTATTCTATTCTATTCTATTCTATTATTCTCTTCTCTTCTCTTCTCTTCTCTTCTATTATTCTCTCCTATTCTCTCCTATTCTCTCCTATTCTATTCTATTCTATTCTATTCTATTATTCTCTTCTCTTCTCTTCCTATTCTACTTTCTATTCTCCTCTCCTCTCCTCTCCTCTCCTCCATCTATCTATCCTCTGTTAATCAAATAAGTTCTGCTTAGCCACAGAAACGTTGGGCTCAATTGTGGTCATAAGTCAAGGACTACCTGCGTATCTCCTGAAGGGCCTCTCAAATCTACTCTGGTTTCCATTTTATGATGCTAGGAAAGCCAAGCCAGCATTTCCATATGATTTACATTTCCCTGCAGCTTGCAAATCCTGGGACTTGTAATTCTAAAAAAAAAAAAAAAAAACATCTGGAGGTCAGCAGGCTGGGAACATCTGCTCTCAGCTAAGGCATGTTGGGAGGGGTGGGAGCTGATAGAGACAGATGTTCGTGCGGTTTGCACGTTCTGGTGGTCCCAGGTGAGGGAGTTAATTAAATGTCTGCACTGTCTAACGGCCAGGCGGAGGGCTCTTCAATCATGAGCTGGAACAGCCCAACTGCACAACTGGGATTCCTGTTGATTGGGAGCAAGTGGCTGCTGGGTGGAAGGGAACGTTTGTGGGAGCCTCACACGCGGAGGGAGGATTGAAAAGGCATCGTTTGGATGCTGGGATGTTCACAGCTTTGAAAGTGGGGAAACCAAGGCACAGATAGAGAAAGAGGGAGAGAGAGAGAGAAAGAGAATAAGAGAGAGAGAGAAACTGTGAGAGGGAGAGAGAAATAGTAAGTGGGAGAAAGGGACAGAAAGAAAGGGAAAGGGAGAGAGAAAGAGAGAATAAGAGGAAGAGAAAATGTGAAGGAGAGAGGGAGAGAGAAAGAGAGGGAGAGAGAGAAAGAGGGAGGGGGGGAAAAGAGAGAGAGAGAGAGAAAGAGAGAGAATAAGAGAGAGAAACTGCCAGAGGAAGAGAGAAATAGTAAGTGGGAGAAAGGAACAGAAAGAAACGGAAAGGGAGAGAGAAAGAGAGAATAAGAGGAAGAGAAAAATGTGAAGGAGAGAGGGAGAGAGAAAGAGAGAAAGAGGGAGAGGGGAAAAAAGAGGGAGGGAGAGAAAGAGAGAGAATAAGAGAGAGAAACTGCCAGAGGAAGAGAGAAATAATAAGTGGGAGAAAGGGACAGAAAGAAATGGAAAGGGAGAGAGAA
Organism: Hydrophis major; assembly: GCA_033807585.1. NCBI lineage: Eukaryota > Metazoa > Chordata > Lepidosauria > Squamata > Elapidae > Hydrophis > Hydrophis major. The sequence continues at coordinate 701,786 of CM066332.1, forward strand.
AGAGAGAATAAGAGGAAGAGAAAATGAGAAGGAGAGAGGGAGAGAGAAAGAGAGGGAAAGAGAGAGAATAAGAGAGAGAGAAAATGCGAGAGGAAGAGAGAAATAGAAAGGGGGAGAGAGAGAGAGGCAGAAAGAGGAAGAAAGAGAAGGGGGGGAGAGAAACAGAAAGGGAGAGAATGAGAGAGGGGGAGAGAAAAAAAGAGAGGGAAAGAGAGAATAAGAGAAAGAAAAAAATGAGAAGGAGAGCAAGAGAGAGGGAGATGGGGAGGAGAAGGAGAGAGAGAGAGAAGGATAAAGAAACAGGGAGGGAGGGAGAGGAGAGAGCAAGAAGGAGAGGGAGAAGAAGAGAGAGAAAGAAAGTGAGGAGAGGGAGAAGGAGAGGTGGGAGAGAGGGAGAAAGAAACAGGGATAGAAGAAGAGAGAGGGGAGGGCAAGAACTTCAGACCATCCTAGTTGTTGCTCAGAGGGAAAAATCAGAGAGCCAGAACTGAATCTTGTGTTAGGAGGGAGTTGGAGGTGAATCTAACCAGGGTCCCTTCTTCAAATGAGACCACAGTTGGCTGTTCCTGTAACTTGAACCTGTTTGGAGGGAAGTTAGATGTAAAACTAACCATGATACCTTCTTCAAACGAGACCACAACTGGGTGTTCCTGTAACTGAAGGTGAATCTAGCCATTTTATCTCCTTCACAAATGAAACAAACCACAGTTGGAGATTTCTGTGAGTCTGCTGAGAAGGAAGTTAGAAGTCAATCTAACCATGATGCCTTCTTCAGACGAGACCGAGGAAACGGATTAATTTCCATCCATGATTAATTTCCATCCTTCCCTCAGGTGCTTTGGAGAATGGGTTCATCCCCTCTTTTTCTATGGGGCAGCGCTTCAAAGACTGGAAGATGCTATCTTGTCCCCCCTGGTCCTTCTCTTGGTTAGATATCCTTCTTCCTCAGCTTCCAGCTTCCATTCCAGACCTCAGGGAACTATCTGAGAATGCAATTCGGTTTATTTCCCATCTGTTCAGGAAGACTTTTCCGCATCTGGGTCGTGGTTTGGCATGTCCAAATTCTACATGCAATCACAATCCAAGGCAGTCACTGTGGCTAAGAATGTCTCTTTTCTTTTATGCACACTGAGAACATCTGCACCAAGACAAATTCCTCGTGCATCCAATCACATTTGGCCAATAAAGAATTCTAATTCTAATTCTCTTCTCTTCTCTCTTACATTCTCTTCTTTATTCTCTTCTCTCCTATTCCATATTCTATTCTCTTCTTTATTCTCTTCTCTTCTATATTCTCTTCTCTCCTATTCTATATTCTATTCTCTTTTCTTGTCTTCTCTCCTATTCTATATTCTCTTCTCTTCTCTCCTATTCTATATTCTCTTTTCTTCTATTCTTTATTCTCTCCTATTCTATATTCTCTTCTCTCCTATTCTATATTTTCTTCTCTCCTATTCTATATTCTCTTCTCTTCTCTTCTCTTCTTTATTCTCTTCTCTCCTATTCTATATTCTCTTCTCTTCTCTTCTCTTCTCTTCTTTATTCTCTTCTCTTCTTTATTCCAATATTCTATTCTTTCCTATCCTATCCTATCCTATCCTATCCTATCCTATCCTATCCTATCCTATCCTATCCTATTCTATTCTATGTTCGACTGCTGGCCTTTCAAGAGGAGAAATTCTGCATTCTTCTGCACACCAGACGCTTTCAAAAGTATAATTCAGGGCAGTTGATTTACGAAGGAAGGACTCATAATGACAGTTTGGATCTTGGCTTCCAGAAAAAAGAATTTAATTAAAACTCGTGTGTGTGTGTGTGTGTGTGTATGCACGCCCACAGGAGGCTTCTGCCAGTAGGACTTTCATCAGAAATGGCGTTGTGCCAAAACAGATCCTTCCTCGCTTCGCTTTGTGATGGAATTATGACACGAGAACAAAGCTCCCTCTCCAATCCCGTGCGAGCGTGATTTGGGTGTGCAAGACAAAAACGGGGGAAAGCGTGAATCACCTGTCATTTTATTGCCCTGAATACAATCTGACCTATAATTTCAGAGTGGTGTGCGATCAATGGTTGGAGGGGTTTTAAGTCTTTGGATAGGACCGGGGGGGGGGGGGAGGGAATTCAAGGAGTTTAACCACTGGTTCCCTGCCTTAATGACTGGATGGGTGGGCAGTGGCCATGGTGAGCGTGAACAAGGGGTGTGACAGGCAGCACTCAGACTCTCTGCACCCCCCCCAGGAGCAAAAATGGGCCATGGGGGGGGCTGCACCCCTCTGCACCCCACTTTGGGCCTAGTAAGCCTCCCTGCACCTCCCTAGGAGCAGAAATGGGCCATGCGGGGAGGCTGCACCCCTCTGCACCCCACTTTGGGCCTAGTAGGCCTCCCTGCAGCCCCCTAGGAGCAGAAATGGGCCATGGGGGGAGGCTGCACCTCTCTGCACCCCACTTTGGGCCTAGTAGGCCTCCCTGCAGCCCCCTAGGAGCAGAAATGGGCCATGGGGGGAGGCTGCACCTCTCTGCACCCCACTTTGGGCCTAGTAGGCCTCCCTGCAGCTCCCTAGGAGCAGAAATGGGCCATGGGGGGGGCTGCATCCCTCTGCACCCCACTTTGGGCCTAGTAGGCCTCCCTGCAGCCTCCTAGGAGCAGAAATGGGCCATGGGGGGAGGCTGCACCTCTCTGCACCCCGCTTTGGGCCTAGTAGGCCTCCCTGCAGCCTCCTAGGAGCGGAAATGGGCCATGGAGGGAGGCTGCACCTCTCTGCACCCCGCTTTGGGCCTAGTAGGCCTCCCTGTAGCCTCCTAGGAGCAGAAATGGGCTGCGGGGTGGGGCAGAGCAGGGCCAGCCAGAAATTTAACAACCGGTTCGGCTGAAGTGGTATGAACCGGTTGAATCCAACTCCTGGGAAAGCACCCGTGGCCATTTCTGTAAGATGTGGGTAGCCATATCATTGCTCTTTATTAACGAAATCAATAAATTCCACAGACATCCCGAAAAATGGCAAAGACTTTGAGGAAGAGAAAAAAGAGCTGCTAACAAGAGTCACGGTTCTGCAAGAGGGGTTTTGAACGGAGACTGAGAAAGGACAGGCTGTCAGGATTCCTGGAATTGCCCTAATTGAATCGTGATTCTTGAGCCAAACTTCAAAAAACTTCCAAGGATTCACTCGAGGCGACATCCTGGCCCTGCTCTGTATGAGGCCAACTCTGGCATCCCGTTCTGACCCAAACCTGGTTCCAAGGAAGCAAACATGAGACAAAAGTAACAGCACAACCTTTTCATGTTTCTTTTCAAATGCCGTTCCTGCCCGGTTGAAAGGCTGCTTCAAACTCATTGTCTCTGATAAGAACGGGCCTTGCCAAGGTTGTGCAAGGCTGCCAAGAATGCTAGATAAAGTTACCAAGAACTTTTTGACATGTATCACAGTCTTTACATTGTTATAAAAGCAAAATATCACCAAACATATATATATATACATATACATATATACAGCTGTATACGTATTTACATTATAAATCTTTGTATCCGTTTCTATCTTAGACATTTTGTTGTGGTTTGAACTCTTTCTTAAATTCTATTTCACATTTTTTTTTTACTTCCTTTCATATCCCTCCTCCAATTGTAATTTTTTTTCCATATTTCATAGAATTCTGAAGTATTTCGCTCCTTCAGTTCTAATGTAGGCTAACTCTGCACACTGAAATTTTCTTTTACATCATCATTCAGTATTCCTTTTAACTTCCATGTTTGGGCAATTGATAATCTTGCAGCTGTGATAACATTAAATATGTTGTGTCCGTTTGGAAAGAGGCCAGGAGTCGGTGACTTTGTATCAAGCTCTTTATTGTAGTTAGGAACCGAACTCGCTCTCCGGAAAACTTTGCAGCTTTTTATTTCCAAGCCGCGGCGGCCGCGGCCAATAACACCACTTTGAATCTCCCGCGATTCGAATCTACCAATCGCGGGAGATTCTCAGCGAGCCAATCGGCGCGGCTTGCCTAACCAATCCGATCGCCCCGCGCTTTGGCCAATCAAAGCGCGGGGATTTCAAGAATTCAAATTACGATACAGAACACCCCTCCCCTCTTGGTTTGGTCCTACGTAGCGTAGTCCCGTAGGTAGGCGGGGCTCCGTCTTTGCCTACTGGACCTGCGCAGGTCAGTCGTAGGTTGGATCCCGGCCGGTTCGGTTGGGGTCTCTGTTTCTCTTGACTCCATCGTGGGAACCGCCTGGTATGTCTGGCCGGGCCGCTCTTCGCAGCTCCCTCCTGGGCTACCCGGGTTGGTTGAACTGCGGGTTTCGCCGCTCCCGCTCGGTCTTCCCGGGTTGGTTGAGCTGGCCTGTCTGTCTCTCCCTGGCGAGGTTTCGTGCTGGCTGCTTGCAGGTGAGTATGGCTGGTTTCTTTCTTCTGGGTTTTGGTTCCCGGGGTATCCCCTCCCCTCTTGGTTTGTGTTGAGGGGGTTGGTTTTGTTTGGTTGCATGTCGGTGGTGTCTTTTGTGGCAGTCCTCAATCTTAACTGATCGATATGGCGTTTCCACGCTCGTCCGTCGGATGTTTGTAGCCGGTACGAGCGTGGGCCTGTTAGCTGTGTTATGATTGCTGGTACCCATAATGGGTCTCCGTTTAGGTTCTTCGCGTAGACGGCGTCGCCTGGTGCGAAGGTTCGGTGTTTGCTGGTGGAGTCTGGGGGTTTCTCTGGGTTGTAAGTGGGGTGTAGTCTATCGAGTGGGGACCTTATTTTCCTCCCGATTAGCAGTTCTGCCGGGCTTTTATTTGTTGTGGTGTTCAGGGTTATGTGCTGTATGAAGAGTAATTTATTTATTTTGTCTTGGATCTCCCTGTGGTCTATTTTCTGGATGGTTTTTTTTGTGAATTGAATCATCCGTTCCGCCCTTCCGTTTGCTGCCGGATGCGCCGGGGCTGTCAGTGCGTGTTGTATGCCCCTTTCCGCTAGGAATTTTTCGAATTCCAGCGAGGTGAATTGGGGCCTGTTGTCGGACACGAGGACATCTGGGAGGCCGTGTGTTGTGAAGAGTTTGCAGAGTTCTTTAGTCACGGCTTCCGTGGTGGTTGTTCTCATGTTGCTTACCTCCAGCCAGTTGGAGTAAGCGTCTACGGTTATTAAGAAAGTGTGTCCTTTTGTGGGCCCGGCGAAATCTATGTGGATTCTAGACCAAGGTCCCCTGGGGGTTTCCCACTCTAGGATGGGTGCTGTGGGTGGGCTTGGTCTAGTTTCCTGGCATCGTTGACACCTTGCTACCCAGGCCTCGATCTGTTTGTCCATCCCTGGCCACCAAGCGTAACTTCTGGCCAGGGCTTTCGTTCTAAGGATGCCCGGGTGCCCCTTGTGTAACAGTTCCAGTACCTTCCCTTGTAATTTTTCCGGGATGACCACCCTATCCCCCCATAGTATACACCCTTTTAGTAACGAGAGTTCCGTTTGCCGTTTCTGGAATGTCCTGAAAGTCTCGTCGTTGTCCTTTTCCGGCCACCCTTTCTCTACCCAATGCAAAACCCGCGCCAGACGTTTGTCTTTATTAGTTTCTCGGGCAATGTCTGACGCGGTTATGGGTAGGTGGGGTAGAGTCTCTATGCTGAGGGTGGTCATCGTGGGTGCTGGGTCAGTGTCTGGTTCGGGTAACGGTGAGCGGCTTAAGGCGTCCGCATGGGAGATAGTCTTACCAGGTCTGTGTGTGAGTCCGTAGTTGTGGGCAGCCAGGAATTCGGACCACCTTGTCATTCTGGGAGACAGAATGTTCGGGGTGGCCCTGTTCCCTGCGAGTATTCCCAGCAGCAGTTTGTGGTCGGTGATGATGGTAAACGTCCGGCCGTAGAGGTACTCGTGAAACCTTTTCACTGTGGCAACGATAGCCAAAGCCTCTTTGTCCAGCTGGCTGTAGTTCCGCTCCGGTTTGGTGAGGGTCCTTGAAAAGAACGCGATGGGTGCTTCCTTTCCATTGGGGATAGTGTGGCTGAGGACAGCGCCGACGCCGAAGGGTGATGCGTCGCATGTGATGGCTAATGGTAGGGTCTCGTTGTACTGGATAAGGATGGCATCCGAAGTGAGCAGGTCCTTGGTTTTCCTAAAGGCGGCTTCCTAGCGTTTCCCCCAAGTCCAGGTAGCCGCCTTGTCCAAAAGCCTATGCAAAGGCTCCGCCGCGGTCGCCTTTTGGGGCAGGAAGACATTATAAAAATTAAGTAGCCCCAGAAACGCCTGCAGTTCTGTTTTTGACCTGGGTGTGGGGGCTTCTTTGATGGCTTTAATTTTTTTGTCGGTGGAGTGAATGCTGTGTCGGTCTAGGAGGTATCCTAGGAATTCAACCTGCTCTGTGTACAGCTGGCATTTTTCCCTCTTCACTTTAAGCCCGGTTTCTTTGAATTTCATTAGCACCTCCCTTAGGCGACTCTTTAGTTCGGCCTGGTTGGTTGCCGATACTAGTACATTGTCGAAGCAGGGTACCACCCCCTTGATGCCTTGTAAGAGTCTTTCCATGAGGCTCTGGAAAATTCCAGGCGCCACGCTGACTCCGAATTGGAGTCGGTTACATCTAAAGGCTCCCCAGTGGGTGACTATGGTTTGCACCTCTGCAGTTTCCTCGTCGACCGGCAATTGCTGGTATGCTTGGGCCAGGTCGAGTTTCGCGAAAACTTTGCCCCCTCCTAGTGAGTGTAGGAGATGTTGCACTACTGGGATGGGGTAAGCGCTTTGCTGCAAGGCGCCATTTAGGGTGGCCTTATAGTCCCCGCAGATTCTCACTGACCCATCAGGCTTGATTGGGGTGACTATTGGGGTCTCCCACCAGGCGTGGTCTATGGGTTGTAGGACCCCTTGCTTTACGAGCTTGTCAATTTGCTCGTCGATTTTTGGTTTGAGTGCGAAAGGTACCCGCCTTGGTTTTAGGCGTTTCGGGGAAACATTTGGGTCTAGGCTGAAGGATATAGGGGGCCCTCGGTACTTGCCTAGGGTGCCGTTGAACACTTCTTGGAAGTCCCGGGCCAGTTGCTGCTCCCAGTCGGCTTCGGCGATGTGGTCGATGCCCGTGACTGCGATGCCGAGCGGTGCGAACCATTGAAGTCCCAGCAGGCTAGGTCAGTCTCGATCGACGATGGTCAAGGGAAGTCTTTCGGCGTGTCCCTTGTAGGTTACTGTGAACTGTCCTGTTCCGACTACAGGGATGCGGTTTCCTTGGTAGTCTTTGAGGATTAGTCTCTGGTTTTCTAGTCCCCTTCTCTGGATGGTAGGCACCAAGCATTTAATTTCTTGCCAGGCTGCCATTGAGAGGTAGGACCCGGAGTCCACCTCCATTTTACAGGGTTTGCCTTCGATGCCTACCTCTACGTAAACCTTTCGGGTGTCGGGGGTTGTTACGTGGCCGATGGTGACCGTCTGATGTGTCTCTTCTCTCCGCCGGGTCTCGCCCCCTTGTTGGGCTCGTCCGTTCCGGTCCCAACGATTGTCGGCTGGGCGGTCTCTGGTCCTGGGTGGTGTGCTCTCTCGTCTCCGCTCGCTCGGGTCCCATCGTCTGGGGCTGTGGGTTTTCTTGAGGCGGCAGACGCGGGCGATGTGGTCCTTTTTGTCGCAGTGCCGACAGACTGAGTCGAAGAACCCGCATTCAGATCTGGGGTGGTTGCCTCCGCAACCGGCACACGTGGTCCTCGACTTACGACTCCGCCGGCTGTGCTGGTCGCGGCCTGCCTGGAGACGGTGGATTTCTTCCTCCTCGTCTGAAGTGCCCGAGGTGGAGTGGAGTTCGCCCTGGTGGGTGGTAGTTTCAGGTTGGGCCTCGGCCGACCTTGCAGGGTGGTTGTTTGTGGTGCGGTCCCTGGCGTTCGGTCTCCGCATGCGGTCTGCTGATTGTCGGGTGGCTTTGGCTGCCGTGGCTTCAGTGATGGCATCGGCGAGGGTGATGTTGCCCTTGGCCATCAGCCGACTTTGGAGAATGGGGTCCCAAAGGCCGAGCATGATTCGGTCCCGCAGAGCCTCGTTCATATTGGAGAACTCGCATAGTCCTCCAAGGCGCCACAGCTCTGCGACGAAATCACTGAAACTCTTGCCCGACCGCTGGTCCCGCCAATAAAATTCGTGTCGTCGGATGAGGATGGGTACGGCTGGAGCGTAGTGTCTCCGGAGTAATGGCTCGAGGTCATCCCAATCCATCGCGGTAACGTCGGCGGGCTTGGCTAGTGCTTTTGCCATCTTAAACACTGCGGGCCCGCAGTGCATTAGGAAGACGGCTCGTTTCTTCGGTCCGGTGGCATCCTTCAGATCGTTGCATTCGAGGAACATGCGGAATCTGTCTGTGTAAGATTCCCAGTCCTCGCTAGCGGGGTTGAAGGGTGTTGGTGGCACGATGTTGGCCATCTCGTTGGTTGGCTGGCTTCCGTCGGACACATGCTTTGGTTCAGGATCAGAATCCCACCTTCGTCGTCAGTGTTGTGTCCGTTTGGAAAGAGGCCAGGAGTCGGTGACTTTGTATCAAGCTCTTTATTGTAGTTAGGAACCGAACTCGCTCTCCGGAAAACTTTGCGGCTTTTTATTTCCAAGCCGCCGCGGCCAATGGCACCGCTTTGAATCTCCCGCGATTCGAATCTACCAATCGCGGGAGATTCTCAGCGAGCCAATCGGCGCGGCTCGCCTAACCAATCCGATCGCCCCGCGCTTTGGCCAATCAAAGCGCGAGGATTTCAAGAATTCAAATTACGGTACAGAACAAAATATATATCTGCTTTTTTGAAATTTTCATTTATTATTCCTTATAGGGACATTTCTGGGGTATAATTTATTTTTAGGTTTAACATTTCCTCTAACCATTGCCAAAGTTTGTGCCAAAATTCTTCTATTTTCTTGCACTCCCACCCCATGGGGTAATAGGTGCCCATTCTTTCAGACATTTCCAACATATTGATGTTTGAGAATGATACATTTTAGCTAATCTGGAAGGTAGGAGGTGCCACCTGTCGAACACCTTAACAGGTTTTCTCGATAAGATGTGGCTAATGTAATCTTTTTATTCCTAAATCCACACATCTTTAAAGTCACTAAGGATGAGAAACACGGCAGAAAGCACGCATTCTCTGTAATTATTGCCTTAAAAATCTGCTTATTTAGAAAACAGGAAACAGGATTACAGGCTATAAGATCAGCCACTGGTGTTTTTAGTGTCATCTGCTTCTTCTTTTAAAAAAAATAAAAATAGAAACAACTCAGCCCAGCCAAATTACAGAAAGATTTGTCGGCACTTATATGTAACAGCTGAATTGTGCTAGCACACCAAAAAGTAGACAGTTGCGGAAAACAGGATTAGCAGCAGAGGCAATAATGCTCCCAATTCTCTCAATTGGAGAAAGAAAATTTGCACTCCAGCAAAACCTTTGAAAAGTGGGGGAAAATATATATATATATATATATATTTTCCAGGAATGAATTTCTGGCTAGTGGTGTGTTGTGTACTTTAACGTCCGTGCAAACATCCTGTCTTCCTCATGTCTCTTCTCCAGGTTCTCTGGATTTTTTCTCCTATGTGGATTCCTAAAGCCAAAGCAGGAGAGCTTTCCATGGGAGGGTCCTAAGAGGTCATCTACTCCAACTCCCTTCTTCAAGCTTGTTCCTCTGCTCCATAGCTGGCACAGCCAGGAAAATCCTCCTCATTTTCTCTCTATAAAAAAAAACTTCCGTCCATTGGTTCTGGTCCTACTTTGGGAGCTTAATGAAGCAGAAGTTCAACCAATCCATCAGCTGGAAGGGACTTTGGAGGTCTTCTAGCCCAACCTCCTGCTCAAGCAGATCATTTTAGATAGGTGGCTGTCTGAGGGCCTTACAAATTAATCGTAAATCGCCCAGAATTATTGGTCATAAGACAATTTTTTTCAGTGCCTTGGAAACTTTGAAGGATCACTAAGTGAATGGTTGTAAGTTGAGAATTATCTGTAATCTGATGGTGGTTTCACACACACACACAAGCAGTCCAGCATAATGGCTGTTAGCACAACGGCTTCAAGGCCGGAAGTCCAGTGGGGCAAGGGAATAAGACAGTGATGGAGAACCTTTTTGTTGTGGTGTGCCGACACCCACAATGCAATGTGCCCTGCCCCCCCTGCGCATGGATGTGCAACACCCTCACCCTACCTCCTTACCTGCCCTGTGCATGCGTGCACCTCCCAGCTGATTTTTGGCCTGTTTGAGGCTGTTTTTGCCCTACCGGAGGCTCGAGAAAAGCCTCTGCAGCCTTTGCAGGCTGAAAAACAGGCCCGTTTTGGCACTTCCAATATTTCCGGAAGGCCCACCTTTCAGCCTCCAAAGGCTGCAGAGGCTTCCCTTGAGCCTCTGGGAGGGCAAAAATGGCCTCAAACAGGCCAAAAATCAGTTGGGAGGCGCGCACATGCGCAAGGCAGGTAAATGTGGCCGGGGCTTGTGTGCCCGCACTAATGGTTCTGCATGCCACATGTGGCACGGGTGCCCTAGGTTCGCCATCACAAGAATAAGTCAACAAGTCCAGGAGGCCAAGGAACAAGGCAATTAATCCAGGAAGCCAGAATTAAAGCAAGAAGTCCAGCCAACAGCACACAAAACTCCACAAATTCGGCATTTGTTCCCAACAAACCAGTGGTGGTATGCTACTGGTTCGGACCGGTTTGACTGAACCGGTAGTAAAAAAAAAAAAAAAATCCACCCAATCACCTGAGAGGAAAAAGAAGAGAGAAGCGCAGGATCGGCCCTGCCACTTGCCCCTGCGCTCTTCTTTATCCTCTCAGCTGGTCGGCACTGCAGGCCTCAGCTGGTGTGGGGAAAGCTGTGCGCCATGCCCACCAAGCCACGTGCACTAAGCCACGCCCAATGAACCAGCAGTAAAACCATTTGAACCCCACCACTGCGACAAACACTCCTCCCCACAGCGTCTCCTTAGGTCCCAATCCCCAGGTGTGCTTTGTGAAGAGGGACGGGGTGCCCTCCTCCTGAGTAGTCGGGTCACCCTGCGCTGTTCCTGCCTCCTCTCCCCTCTCCATACTCAGGGATCAGAAGGGGGCGGTCCTTGCTCATTTGCCTGAACTCCGCCCTTCCGCATCTCCACTGCTTGCCCTCTCTCAGTCTTCCCGCCCCTGTTCCTCCCTGCCGGCAAGCCATCCCGAGCCTGAGGGGCCAGGGGCTGCCATGTCTTGCTCCTCCACCTGTTCCTCCAAAGCCAACGAGGCCACCCCTTCAGTCTCCATCGGCCACAGCTCCGGATCCTCCTCCTCCGTGGATTCAGGCTCCGATGGGGGCATGACAGGAAAGGAAGAAAGCTGGAAGCTGCCCGAGAGAGACTGTCTCACTCGGGAGGAGGAGTCAAGTGGGGTATTAGTCTGGAATCCTTATGTAGGCATAAGGTCCAATTCCCCCCTTGAATGCAGCCCCAAAACACCAGGGAATTCTAGAACTCAATCAGTGTTATCCTTTTTCAGCGCTTGCGACAATTGTGCTGCAGCAGGCTGAGTGGTCAGGCACCCTTATATAAAGTGGTGTGGGTGTCCATTTTGTTGAAAGGTGTGACATATGCGGTCTGTTTTTCCCCCCTTTTCTAGCGTTTGTGGGTTGCTGCAGTGAGTCGCTGCTCATCGGAATAGTTGCTGCTCCTTACACAGCTCGCCTGTGGGAGGTTGGGTGGCGGAGCGCTTCGGTGAGTGTAGGTGGCTTTGTGATAGATTTGCACTTCTCGTTTGCTGTCATTTTCTCCGCTGATGGGAATAGAAAAGCTCAGGAGGGAACAAATAAAACAAAACCCAAAAAAAGAAGAAGGAGAAAGGGACCCAACAAAAGGAGCGAAGGGAAGAGGGAGGGAAAACGAGCGAGGCGATTAGCAAATGTCAGAAAAATGATTGCATGTTCTCAACACACATCAAAATTTCATGTTCTCGACACACACCCAACGAGGCAGAGAAACAGCACCAGGAAGGGATCCAAAGTGCAACTAGACACACACACACACACACACACACACACAGAGCTCCCAGGGTGCCACCTGTTTTTTATTTAAATGGGTCTACCAGAAGAGGAAAGGAAGAAAGTCGGAAGCTGCTGGAGAGAGACTTTCTCGTTTGGGAGGAGGAGTCAAGCAGGGTATTAGCCTGGAATCCTTATGTAGCCATAAGATGGCAAGGTCTGATTCCCCACTTGAATACAGTCCAAGAATGCCAGGGAATTTCTAAAAGCCTGGCACTCTTGACAAATCAGCTGTCAACAGGCACATAAGCACTAACCTTATCAATTCAGAATACCACGGGAAGGGACCTTGGAGGTCATCTAGTCCAACCCCCTGCTCCAGCAGGAGACCTTACAGCATTCCAGACATAGCGATAGACTACGCAAGAGAGACCACCACCCACCACCCCTCCACCAGTAATCTGCACCCAGAACAGCGTAGATTAACTCCAAGGTTAACCTCAGACCAAGTGTTGTGGTCCACCAGCGGCCTGACAGCAGAGTCGGAGAGTGGGGAGGGCTTGGATGAGGGATCTGTGTCTGACACAGAGATGGAGCCAGGGCCATCTGGGAGTTATCTGCCTACTCCAGAGCCTCCGGAATCTGACAGCAGCGAGGCAGAGGAACAGCAGGAGCCTGTTCCCAGTGCGTGCTTGCGCAGAGCTGCCAGAAGGCAAGAAGAGTTAAGGCAAAAGGAGCAATTGGGAAGTCAGGCTTGCCGACGATTGGCCCCTTCCATAAGACATAAAGGAGGAGCAAAGGGACAGGAGCCTTTGCAGGGAGCAACTCCTGAGCAAGACTCAGGAGTAAGGCTGCAAGGCAAGGGTGCCTCCTTCAAGAAGATAAAAGGCAGCTGTGAAGTGAACCTTCTTTGCAGGAAGCAAAGGCGTTTTGAAACTCAGCCTTGTGGACATGACAGTATCTTAATTTGGTATTTGACGACTCTTGTGTGGTGAAAGATTTCTTATCTGACAGTTTTGGCAAGGCTCGTGCTTATCAAAGTTAATTAGTTTGCAGCAGCCTTTGAACCGGGGATTCGTAAGACTCATTGAAAGGTTTCTGTTCCCTTTGGTTTGTGTTTGTTTTATTGGGAAAGGGTCACAACATAAGGCTTTATAAAGCGGTGCTAACACTTCCCGTGGTTTTGATTCTATGCCTCTGTTTATACATCCAAGAAACAGTATTTGCTTTTTCAGCTACTTGCAAGATTCTGGAATTGTAGCCCATCTCAATACAAGTAAATTTTAGCCTTCCTGTAGAGTGGATTTTCATGGTCAGGTTCTCCTAGTGGGGCTGACATCAACCTTGCAATTCTGAACCTTGCTGGCTCTCCTGCTCCTCCTCCTCCTCCTGATACTCCAGTGACTTTGGGAGGTGCCCGTCTGAAAGATTCCTGGATGTTATCCAGATGTTCTGGATTTTAAAAATGCTTTATTGCTTTTTTCCCTGGGCAACCGAGCCTGAATATCTCCACCAAGGTCATATTCCTGATTCTCTACAGAGGTCCAAGAAGACTGCCCTGTTTCCCCCAAAAGACGACCTACCCTGAAAGTAAGTCCTAGCTTGGTTTTTTTCACATGAGCCCAATATAAGCCCTACCCCCCCTCAAAATAAGCCCTAATTAAGACTCCACACACTCCAGAGTGGATGGGTAAAAATTAAGCTAGGGCGGGGATTGGAAGGGGTAGAGCCGCCCTACTGTTTCCCTTTGGACAGGTGTAGCCAGGCCTCGCACACCCCGACACCTGCCTGGCCAGCCCATTTATTCTGCAGCCAGCAAGGCTGGCCAGGCTTTCCTAAAGGCCTCTGGAGCTGAGAACAAAGCTCAGAATCGATCCAAAGCTATCGGATACAGAGGCCTTCAGAATAATGCTCGCCGGCCACAGAAAGAGAAGTTCCTGAAGGCCTCTGACAGCGAAAAGGAAGCCGGGGTGATGCACCCAAGTGAGGTTAGTCAGTGGATGGCATCCCCCGAAAATAAGACCTGGTGATATATGTATGTATGGATGTATGTATGTATGTATGTATGTATGTATGTATGTATGTATAGTATTCAGCTTTGTTCGGGTATTTTCCCACGTCATTATAGTTGTGCTTTTAAAGTTGTAGCGACATTTCGGCAGAATCCCATCACCATCATCAGGCTTCTGTATTGTGTTTATATATACATACATACATACATACATACATACATACATACACACACACACACACACACACACACAGAGAGACACACACACACACACACAAGACAGGGTCTTATTTTGGGGGAAACACAGTATACAAGCCATCTCTCTCTGGAAGGGGCTAAATCGTGGTGGGGAGCTGTCCTCCTCTTTCAGAAGTCTTCATAGAGACCATGGATGGTCATAGGACAGAGATGCTGCAGTGGGCCCAGCCCTGAGCGAGGGGGCTGGATTACATGACCTCGAGGGTTCTTTCCAACCTTGTGGTCCTTCCATCCCTGCCTGGAGATCCAAGCAGAAGCTCATGAGATGGAAAGTACTCCTTTTCTTGCCAGGAGTCCATTGTTCCTTATCCTATAAGGCTGCTGTATATTTCTTACTGGTTTTTTTTTTTATTGTCCTTCTTCTCCCCCTTTCTCTCCTTGTTCAAAAAGAGAAGATTAATTCATAACCTTGTTCACTCCTCCACCCAGCCCCAGGAGGTTGAGCCGAGAACAATAAAATTAGAAGATGACAACATCGGCCATTAGTCTTCTAATTCAGTCTGAAAAAGGTACAGCTGCTCAGTAATTCAATCCCATTGACGGAAGGAGGGCTGTTGAACTCCAGGAGGGAGGAAGAGAAACCAACAGCCTGCAGCCCCTGGAGACGACTTCTTCTTCTTCTTCTTCTTCTTCTTCTTCTTCTTCTTCTTCTTCTTCTTCTTCTTCTTCTTCTTCTTCTTCTTCTTCTTCTTCTTCTTCTTCTTCTTCTTCTTCTTCTTCTTCTTTCCTTCCTCCTCCTCCTCCTCCTCCTCCTTCCTCTTCTTCTTCTTCTTCCTCTTCCTCCTCCTCCTCCTCCTCTTCTTCTTCTTTCTTCTTCCTTCTTCCTCCTCCCTCCTCCATGTTCTTCTCCTTCCCCTTCCTCCTCCTTCCTTCTTCTTCATTCTTCCTCCTCCTCCTCCTTCCTCCTCCTCCTCCTCCTTCTTCCTCCTCCTCCTCCTCCCTTCTTCTTCTTCTTCCTTCTTTCTCCTTCCTTCCTTCCTTCCTTCCTTCCTTCCTTCCTTCCTTCCTTCCTTCCTTCCTTTCCTTCCTTCCTTCCTTCCTTCCTTCCTTCCTTCCTCCTCCTCCTCCTCCTTCCTTCCTTCCTTCTTCCTTTTTCTTCCTTCTTCTTTTAACAAATCTATAATCCCTTGCAGAGTGGAGTCTGGGCAACTGAATTAAGCTGAGTGTTTTAGTGGCCGGATACCCTTCCTGTCGCCAATGAGGAGTTATATACAGCAGATATATTCTTATTGTGCCTCGAGAGAGAAATATCTGCCTCTGCACCTAGGATCGAACTCACAGCCTCCTGATTGTGAGGTGAAAGCTCCACCTTTAGGCCACCCCATTACTCATGGAGACACTCCAAACATCTCCCCGCCATGAACGTGTAATTTCTCTCTGTTTCGAGATGGCAAACTGATGAACACGGATAGGGCGGCCCTTAAAACAGATATCTATCTCAAACAAAAGGGCCAATTAGAATCCCAGAAGGAGAGGGGAGGAAGGGGCAATAGAGGTCTTCTAGACCAACCCCCTGCTCAAGGCAGAAGTCCTTTCCCAACCCTAATGAAATGGTTGTCCATTCTGTTACTCCACCTGAGGTCTTGGCAGGTGCATCTTGCCAGCTTTCTTTGGGCTTAGAAGCAAACAGCCGGCTGCCCTAGTTACTGCCTGAATGGAAGATTTTTCAGGAAACAAAACAAGCCCATTTTGGTTTCCTTATCATGATTTCCTGTGTAATATTCCTCAGCTTACAACTGTTCGTTAAGCGAGTGTTAAAAGAGCATTGCAAAAAATGACTGTTTTTTCCCCCCACACTTGTGATCAGTGATGGGATTCAGCCGGTTCAACCGGTTGTTAAATTTCTGAGCAGTTTGGTGACCTGGTTGTTGTAAGAAATAATTAGGGCAGAGATAACAGATAATCAGAGTCGGAAGGTCATCTAGTCCAACCCCATGCCCAAGTGAGAGAGAATCGGTTGTTAAATTATTTGAATTCCCACCACTGCTTGTGATCCTTGCAGCAACGCCCATGATCAGGTGATCAAAATTTGGACACTTGGCAACTGGCGTGTACTTATGACAGTGGAAGTATCCTTAGGGCCACGTCATCCTATTTTGTGACCTTCCCAACCAGCTTCTGACAAGCAGAGTCAGTGGGGAAAGCTGGATTTGCTTCATGACCGCATGACCGCATGACTCATGCAACACTTGTAATGATTGATGGATTGATTGATTGACTGATTGATTGATTTTAGGAAATTGATATTGCCATCTCTTCGCACATGGCAACTCAAGGCAGCATACAAGAATGTAAGAACCTCATATAAACAACGATAAAATTAATAAGAGAGAGAAACATATAGTAAATTAATAAAATAATATAATAAAATAACCCTCCAGATTTACTGAACATCTGTGGCAAGAGCGGTCATAAAGCGGGGCACAAAACTGACTTAATACCATAATTGTCTCGCTTAGCAACAGAAATTTTGGGCTCAATCATCGCCATAAGTTAAGGACTACCTATATAACATACACTACTGATGTACTGCATGGAGTTTACCATTCACTGTTCTTTTTAATGACCAGCATTACACTGAGTACTTTTGTTTAAATTCTGTTCTTCATTTTTAATGCTGTATTCCAGGGGTCTCCAACCTTGGCTCCTGGAAGCCTGGCGGACTTCAACTCCCAGAATTCCACAGCCAGGCTGGCTGTGGAATTCTGGGAGTTGAAGTCCGCCAGGCTTCCAGGAGCCAAGGTTGGAGACCCCTGCATTCGAATGTGCTTGTTTTATATTTCAGAACATGCCATTTCTCTGCCCCTGTTTTATGACCCACACTTGATACTTTTATTTGCATCATCTCTTTCTTATATTCTTTCCAAAATATATCATGATAAAAGGAAGAACAAAGAACTATTGGAAAAGAAGGAACTAATACACATCAGAGAGAACTCAGTAGCCCAGCCAAGAAAACTCCCTGATTTTTTTCCAGAACACTAATTAAATAAATCATAATCAGACAGGCATGGCAAGCGTGTTAAACTCTGGTTGAAAAATGCCAAGGGTTGAATTCCCACAACCCCCTCAAGGTTCCAAAACTTCTCCATTCATTTTGTACATTTTAGAGCAGAAGATTGGGGCTGATCCATAAAAACCAACTTATTCGCTCCAAAAGATGGCAATTCTAACCGTAAAGAAAAGCTACGTTGACTCCATCTTTTGCTTTTTTCCAATTTCCAGAAAAAAAGGAGAAAAGTTAAAATACGACTGTATTAAAAGGTCACTCATGTTCAGCAGGATAAAGCATTCTTCATACTTTCCGTTGGGAGAATACTCAGACCAACGGGCCATCCATAGGCACATAGAGATAAACAACATTTACACACCGTTCACAAGAAAGAATCGAACACCTAAGTAGTAAACAAATGGACCAAAAACACCTGCTCTCCAGCAATCTGCATGCAGATGAGCAGAGTTTAACCTTCAGATTAATATTGGGTCAAAAACAAGCTGTGGACAATCCCCCAAATTAAGGAACAACCAACTCAGACAAATAATCCAATGGTAAACAATAGCCTAATCAATGAACCACCATGAACCTTCCCACCAACACTGACAGAACAAAGCACTAGTGAACAAAGGGAGAAAACCTCATTCTCCTCCACAGCACTGATGTTCCCTAGTTGGGTCATGAAACGTCTGCAAAAAAAAAAAAGAAAGACCCATGCTCAGTGTGTTCAGAGTTATGCGGTGTAAATTCAGCACCAGAAAACTAAACACAGATGGCTGAGGCTTCATTTAACTTCTTTATAAACACGTAAAGTCAATTTTACAATACCAGTTGTCGATTTCTCCAAACAGAAGCAGACATGTTACAGGTTCAGAGCAGAACAGCAGCAACGCAGGAGATCGGAAACAGACCTCAGTTTCACTTTAGTTCGGCAGGCAAGCAAGACACACAGCAGAGGAGAGAAGCAGCTTCATTTTCAATAGACAGACTCGGAGCTCAACATAGCTTCAGAGCTACAGAGCTTAATAGAGAGCCACGCCTAGGCTACTTCTAGTTTCAGTTTCCAAACAGTCCTCATTGGCTGGCTTAGTTGCCAGGCTCTATTCCAGTTCATAAGTATACACAGAGAGCATCAGGGACCCCACAGTCCTCCTCTTCCTCCTGCTCCTCCTCCCTGCAAATCCCACTCCATTCTAGCACTGATAATGTTCCCTAGTTGGGTCATGAAACATCTGCAAGAAAAGATCCAAGCTCAGAGAGCACCAAGGGCCACAGAGTTGTACTTCTCCTCCTCCTCCTCCTTCCCTCTCCTTTTTCCTTTCTCCTTCAGCGGCCATAAGGTGAGGACTTTCTGTACCAAACCCCCATTAAAGTTGCTGTGCGCAACCTCCCTTTTTAAACACTGTTTTCCCAGCTGCACGTAATGAAGGGAATCAGGGCCCTTTCCTCGCCCGTAAGCCATGCCACTCACATTGCTCTCTCCTCTGTTCCTCCCTGTGGATGAAGAGAGGGTGGGCCTGGGTCTTCCTCTGCCCTGTTCTGCCTAGCCAGACTGGGCCCTTCCCCAATTTCTCCCACAGCAAAGGGAGCCACATTCCCACTCCCTATCGGCTGTTCGTCTTCCTCCCCCGAGTCAGATTCCGACAGGGTACCAAACCCCCATTAAAGGAAGGCCTTTGCACCATTTGACACTTCTTCTGATGTCATCTGAAACCCAAAGGGCAACGAAAAGGATCAATTCACATCTATTGGGCCTCTTCAATAAAGCAAGCTTCATTTGTGCTTTTTGCAATCCGCTTGTCTTGCTACATTGGCTCCCTTTGGATTGGAGTTATTTCAAATGTTAATTTTGTTCTGGGGGGGGGGAGGGAAACACTCCCTTTTTCCTTTCCTTTTTAGAAAGAGATTTATGTTCTGCTGAAGTATACACAGCTCAAAAGTAATCAATACTATCCATCAGTTACTCAACAGGCTGAAGAACTAAATTCTATTTTTCTAGCTTTTTAAACAGAGAGTCCCATTTGGAAATTATTTAGTCTAGGGAGAAAAAGGACTGGGGGGGACATGATAGCAGGATTCCAGTATTTGAGCGGCTGCCCCAAAGAAGAGAGAGCGGTCAACTTATTTTCCAAACCAGAAATTGTGGGTGCTCCATACCTGGAGGTGTTTAAGAAGAGACTAGATGATCATTTGTGTGGAATGGTGTAGGGTCTCCTACTGGAGCGGGGGCTGGACTAGAAGACCTCTGAGGTCCCTTCCAGCCGTGCTCTTCTATTCTGAATCTATACAGATTTTGTAGACTCTGGAGGGCTGGTTTATCTTCTCGGCAGAGAACTATCCTGGCTAATGAAGGGAATCAGGGCCCTTTCCTCCCCCATAACAGGATTGAGGAGATGGAACTGCTTTGATGGAACACGATAACCCTTCGGACTTGAAAAATCCCCCTCAAGGGGCTGGGATAAAAGCCTGAGGAATTTACAAAGCCTTCAAGCCTTTGTCAATTTTCTCTCTCTCTCTCTCTCTCCGACCTTGACGTACGCCAGATCTTTCTCCACTGCTGAGTCAGCAAACGATAGTGAAGAGGCTTCCTTCAACGGCTTTACGTCTCCATCTTAAAAAGTGGGGGGTGGTTGTTGGGTTTTTTTCCCACCCACAGCTGGAAGAACCTCAAAGCTCATTTGTTCGCTTTGCTTTCATCCCGGATAAAGAACCAGGGTGTCTGTGATGACCCAAAGGGACGTGTCGCAAGGCAACCCAGTCAAAGAAGCAAGAAGAGTCCCTTTCGTAGCTCCTACTTTGCCCCCCAATGTCCTAGTTACCTTCTGGGCTGGAGGAAAAACTCTCCCAGGAACAGACTTGGAGGGTAGAAAATGAAATCCAAAACAGGGTCAACACACAAACTGCAACAAAGTCCAAACAAACCAAACAGAAGTTATTAGTTTGGCAGGGCAGGAGGAGGAATTGCAGACTTGAAAATATGGCAAAACTCACACAGTTGGGAGGACGCCAGGAACCCAGATAAGCCTCGAAGATACCAGAGAAATTCACGATTTGCTCCCAACAATTTGCTGCATGAAGCGTCTTTTTTTTTTTTTATGCACTGTTCCCAGCTGCAGCTAATGAAGGGAATCAGGGCCCTTTCCTCCCCGCGTAAGCCACGCAACCCAAATTGCTCCCTTCTCCATTCCTCCCTGTGTGCCCTAGGATGTGCGAGGGGAAACTTCACCTTTACTAACCTTAGTATTTGTAAATGCTATAAGTCTAGGAGTTTTAGCCATGGGTGGCAAAAGGGGGGGATAACACATGATAGCACAATAACACACACAATAACAGAATTGGAAGGGACCTTGGAGGTCTTCTAGTCCAGTCCCTTAAAGAGGAGACCCTGTACGATTTCAGATAAAAGACTGTCTAGTCTCTTCTTCAAAGCCTCCAATGTTGGAGCACCCACAACTTTGGATGTTTCTCTATTTTATAGTCCTACTGTTTCCACAGTTCTCGTTATTAGATTTTATTTTTTTGATTGAGGTTTGGAATGATTAAACAATCGAGATCTTATATAACACGTTCAGGAATGTCCAAGGGGGTCAAGAAAGGTAAGAGGAGGAGAATAACAGAACGGAATAAAAGAGTTGGGAGGGAACTTGGAGGTCCTCCAGTCCAAACCCCTGCTCAGGCAGGAGATTCTATACTATTTCTGTCATGCCCTTGTTGGAGTCTGACTCTGAGAGGCAGATTGAGGGAGGGATTGATTGAGCTGACAGGGAGTGGGAATGTGGCTCTGAGGGAGAGAAAGTCCCAGGGCCATCCCCTCTTAATCCTAGGGCACCCAGGGAGGAACAGAGAAGGGAGCAACATGGCTTACGGGAGAGGAAAGGGCCCTGATCCCCTTCATGGGCTGCAGCTGAGAGAACAGGATAAAAGAGGAGCATTTACACACAGCTCCTTGCTGGAAGCAAAGCGTGCATTATCTTTGTCAAGGCTCATCTGGGTTCTGATGTCCTCCCAACTGTGGGTGCTTCATTATCTTTTGGAAGTCTGCAATTTATCATCCTGGCCTGCTGTGTTAATTACTTCAGTGTGGTTTGTGTTGGGTTTTATTTTTATTTTTAATTATCTTTATTTTGGGTTCGGACTGCATTTCTTTCCTTCGTAGACTGTTTTTGGAAGAGTTTGAACTCCAGCCGAGGATAACTGGACATTGGGGGCCAAGTTGGAGGCATTAAAGGGAATTTATTCTACTTTGGTGACTTTGTTATTTTTGTGCCCCTTTGGGTCATTACAATTTCAGACAAACGGTTGTCCAATCTCTTCTTAAAATCCTCCAGTGTTGGAGCACCCACAATTTCTGGAGGCAAGCAGTTCCACTGGTTAATTGTCCTCCCTGTTAGGAAGTTTCTCCATAGTTCCAGGTGGCTTCTACTCCTTGGTTAATTTCCATCCGTTGCTTCTTGTCCTTCGGGTGCTTTGGAGGGTAGCTTGACCCCCTTCTCTCTGGGGCAGCCCCTCAAACATTGGAGCACTCCTATCATGTCACCCCTAGTCCTTCTTTTCATTAAATTAGACATTCCCAATTCCAGCAACTGGGGTTTTTTTGGGGGGTGGGGGAGGTGAACTTGGAGGAATTTGGTCTTCACTATCCCTGACCCCCAAGTGAACAATCCTTTTGGCTCAAAAAGGGGTAAAATTGGAATAATAATGGAATAACAGAGTTGGAGGGGACCTTGGAGGTCTTATAGTCCACCCCCCTGCTCAAGCAGGAGACCTTATACCAACTCCAATAAGTGGCTGTCCAATCTCTTCTTAAAACTCTCCAGTGATGAAGCACCCACAACTTCTAGTGGCAAGCTGTTCCACTGGTTCATTGTCCTCACTGTTAGGAAATCCCTCCTTAGTTCCCGGTTGCTTCTCTCCTGGATGAGTTTCCATCCGTTGCTTCTTCTCCTGCCTCTTCAGGGGCTTTGGAGAAGAGTTTGACTTCTTCTACTTTGGGGCAGCCCCTCAAATACTGAAAGATTGCTATCATGTCACCCCGGTCCTTCGTTAAACTAGACATACCCAAATCCTGCAACCGTTCTTCATATGTTTTAGTCTCCAGGCTTTTAATCATCTCAGTTGCTCACCTCTGCACTCTTTCTAGAGTCTCAACATATTCGCCTATTGGGCAGAATAAGGTTGTGTTGCTTCAGTCACACCCCTTTGTGTGCAGTTGGGCTTCAACACTCCAACAGTGTTGAGCTGGGCCATCAAGATGGCCCAAAAGTCCAAAAGAGGCTGTTGTGTGCGGACGAAGCAGAGGTGGGTGTGCATGGCCAAATTTTAAAATCTTGCGCAAGATTTTACCAACGTCGAGTGAGATGCTCCGATTTGCAGTCATTGTCAGGTTTTAATTATTTTATCTTAATGACATCCACACTCAATTCGGTGTGGCAGAAGCCAATACATGAACAAGTTGCTGATTTCCATCTTAATCAGCCAGATGGAAAATAATTGCCCTGCTACAATTGAATCAGACTGCCTTTTCTTTAAAAAAAAAAAAAAAAGTTGATTAAGCTGCTAATTTGATCTCCGAGCTTTACGCTATGAGTTGCGGGGAGAGATCGGTAAATCTGTCGCAGAAGACATGAGGTTTTCAGCTGAGATGGGTTAGGGTTAGTACATTGAATTTAATAAAATTTAGATTTTGGGGGCGGGGAAACATCTTCAAAATCTTGAGATTTGAAATGCAAAAGTCGAAGTAAAGGAACTGTTGGGTTCCAAACCAGGCAGGGAGATTAAATCACTCTAAGGTTCTTTTTGAAATGGAACTGAATCATGGTTGGTGTCACTGTTCCTTAGATGTTCCTCACCACTGAAACCTTCCCAGCCAGGACCCCTCAAACCAACAAAGACATGGCAGAATTTTTTTAAAACAGTGAATAAAATAGGATAGGATAAGATAGAGTAGAATAGAATAGAATAGAGTAGAGTAGAGTAGAGTAGAGTAGAGTAGAGTAGAGTAGAGTAGAGTAGAGTAGAATAGAATAGAATAGAATAGAATAGAATAGAATAGAATAGAATAGAATAGATATTGGATGAAGAATAGAATAGAATAAGAAATCAAAATAGAATAGAAAAGAAGAGAAAGAAGAGAATAGAATAGAATAGAAAATATGGAATGTAATTAGAATAGAATAGAATAGAATAGAATAGAATAGAATAGAATAGAATAGAATAGAATAGATGGAAGGGACCTTGGGGGTCTTCTAGTCCAACTCCCTGATTAAATACAAGACTCTATATCATTTCAGACAAATGACTGTCCAATCTCTTCTTTAAAAATGCCAGTGATGGATCACCCACAACTTCTGGTGGCAAGCAGTTCCACTGGTTAATTGTTCTCACTGTTAGGAAGTTTCTCCTTAATTCCAGGTTGCTTCTCTCCTTGGTTAGTTTCCAACCATTGTTTCTTTCCCTGCCTTCAGGGCCTTTGCAGAATAGGTTGGCCCCCTCTCCTTTGGGGCAGCCGCTCAAATATTGGAAAACGGCTATCATCTATGCCCTACAAATGCATGCTGAATGGTCATGACCTTGAAGATGAGCCCCACTATGTCAAGGACCTTGGAGGACTCATCTTTAATGATCTAAGTGCCAGAGCCCAGTGTAACTACACAGCCAAAGAGGCATTAAGAGTTGTTAACCTAACCCGGAGTTCCGGTTTCGCGTGGCTTCGGGGCAGCAGGAATTCGCGACAGCTCGCGATTCCTGCTGTGCTAGCCGTCGAGGTACCCCCGATCCAGATGGGTCAGGGGGATATGGCTGTCCTGTAGGGACAGCTGAAGAGAGAGGGGAGTCGGACAGGGGGTTGGGGGTGTCGCAGACCCCCCCTTCTCCGGAAAAACCCCTTTTTCCCAAGGCGGTGGAGCGGCGGTCAGCAATGGCCGCCACGAAGAAGCCAGCAACCGGGTAAGATTGCGCTGGAGGAAGCAAGAAGAGTGAAAGTGCTGTCTGAGCCGGGTCAATCAACATCTTTTAAATTGCTTGGAACTGAGCTGTTTGAATTGCTGGAGGATACATTGTATCCCTAAGAAGATCGAAAGCGGCGGAGAAGCTGTTAAAGGGAACTTTTTTTTTTTTCTTCACTCTCCCACCCCATGGAAACAGCAGATATGTTTGGACATATTGGACATTGAAAGTGAATTGTTTTGAGAGTTGAAGCTAAGGGACAAAAGGACTCTTGGACATTGAAAAATTTAAGAAATTGGAAAACCCTTGTTGGAGGTTTGGATTTCTGATTATTTAAAATTGATATTGCAAGTGGGAAGGGAGAGGAAAAAAAATTGGAGCAGAAGCTGAAAAAGGAGGAGATTGCCTAGAATCCCAAAGAAAGGTATATGGTAATTGGACCTCTTTGATTAAACATTAACCCCAGAAAGAGAAAGAGAAGAAGGAAGAAAAGTATTAATTTTTGGAATTTTTTTTTGAATTATTCTTGATTAAAAATATTTGTGGTTGTTTTGGGAAAAGTTTCTTTTTTCATAATGGCATCGCTTGTGGATGAACTAAAGACTGAATATCAAAAATATAAAAAAGAAGATACTTTGGGCACTTTGTTTCAATTCTTAGAAATAGCGTTATGTACTTATGAAAAGTTGACTACGCAGCAGAAGGACTGGGACAAAGAAGAAGAGGAAGAAGAAGCCGTCTTTGATGAACAATGGGTTCTTTCCGGGGAGGAGGAGAAAAAGGATAAGAAAAAGGGGATTTTAAGAATTATAAAAACAACCAAAGAAGAGAAAAATGAGCGGAAAGGTGGAGGCAAGGTTAGAAAGCAAAGGAAAAGGAGTAAGAAAAGGGAGGAGGAAAGACAAAGGGGTAAAAAGGGCAAGGAGAAGAATAAGCAAGAGAGAAAGGGGGGAGGAGAAGCCTCAATGGGGGGAAGCAAGATCTAAAGAAAAAAAGTTTATTCAGAGACAATGGGTGAATTTAATTTAGGATAAAAGAGGGATTCTGGAGGGTACATAAGATTGTGTTTTTTATATGTGTATTTAGAGTATAAAATTCATTGTGTAATTTTAGAATCTTTTAAACAGAATCCCAAGAAAAATTGTTATATGAAGTACTTTTAAGTTAGGGTAATGAGTTATAGACGTTACTCCAATTGGTGTATAGGAGAAGTATAATAAAAGAAAAAAGATGAATGGATAGTTGGAAATAGAACAGACAAAGAATATTATTGAAAATGGTAATAAGATATGAAAGGATATATAAAGGTTTTGTTATGTTTTTTTTTTTGGATGTTGTATATTGAAAAAAGGCAAAAAAAAATTTAATTAATAAGAAATAATTTGGATGAAAAGGAGAAGTTGGGATAAGATATGAAGTTAAATAGACAAAGTATTGATACTATAATTTGGAATTGTTATGTTCTATTGGTTTTCTTCTTTTATTATTTTTTCTTAGAAAAGAACTTATAAGCTGTTATGCCTTGTGCATTGTTTATATAAAATTGATAAAAATGGTTTATATATATAAATAAAAAAGAAAATGATAATAAGATATGGAAGGATATATAAAGTGAATATGATGTTTGAATTTGTGTCTGTGTGAAGAGTTTCAACCCGGGATCAGACAGCCTTCAGAAAAGATCTTTTAGTTTTGTTTATGTTTTATTGTGTTCTCTGTAAAATTAATAAAATTTGTTTAAAAAAAAAAAGAGTTGTTAACCTAATCCTGTGTAGCATTTTCTCTGGTAATATCCCCACTACTAACTAGGGCATTCTAAACATTTGCTAGACCAATCCTTGAATACAGCTTATCGGTCTGGAACCCGCATTGTTTATCGGACATTAATATAATCGAGAGAGTCCAGAGATATTTCACAAGAAGAGTTCTCCGCTTCTCTACTCACAACAGAATACCTTATGCCACCAGACTTGAAATTTTAGGCTTACACAACCTAGAACTACACCACCTTCAGCCTGATCTAAGTGTAGTCCATAAAATTATCTATTGCCATGTCCTCCCCGTCAATGAATACTTCCGCTTCAACCAAAACAATACAAGAGCACACAATGGATGCCAACTCAAGGTAAACTGCACCAAACTTGATTGCAGGAAATGAGTTGACCCTCTGTGTTTTTGAGGTTCTCAGGGGAGTCCGTGCCAGGTTGTGGTCGACTCACCTGCACAGGTGCCCTTGGAGGAAAGAAAGCCCCATCTTCTCCCTATTCCCGCCAGCACTTACCACTTTGGGGAGGACGGAAGCAATGGCATCTTTGATGACTTCCCGGAGGCTGGAGGTCTCAATCACAGAACCGAAGCTCAACAGGGCCTCCTAGGGAAGGAAGAAACTCCATCAGCAAAGGCCTTCAAACAATCAGAATAGAGCTGGAAGGGACCTCGGAGGTCTTCTAGTCCCACCCTCTCCCAACCTTAGACCAATTCAGACAAGTGACTGTCCAATCTTTCTATATATATATAAAAGGCGAAAGGCCCCCCCACGCGTCATCACAAAATCTCCAGAACCGTAAAGCCTACAAACTTGACATTTGGCCTGTAGGTTCCTCTTGGCTTCTAGGGACTCACTGAGAAAGGATTTTTCCAAATGACCCTTAGAGCATTTAGAGTATTTCCTATATTATTATCATTATTATTATTATTATTATTATTATTATTATTATTATTATTATTATCAACATGCTCTGATACTAAGGAGTTCTACTCCCCCTCCCCACCTGGAAACAAACCTGTTCCAAATGCAAAACACAAGCAGAGGAGAAGAATTTCCGTTTTAGTTTCACAGCAGCAACCAGCAGCTTTAGTCCAGAACAGTTGAGCTAAGCCACACCCAGGCTCCTTGCTGTCTCCTTCTTGCTCACACAGCAAACACCGTTTCAGTTTCCAAACAGCCCTCAACTCTCTCTCTCCCACACTGACAAGATGCTAGCCAGATGAATCCCCATGGATGCTGGTAGACAGAGGCCGAATTTTCCTTTTTCCTTATTTTCCTCCCCAAAAACTAAGCCCGACCACATAGTTTCATAGGTATCGAGCTAGTCTCTTCTTAAAAGCCACCAGTGATGGATCACCCACAACTTCTAGTGGCAAACTGTTCCACTGGTTAATTGTCCCCCCTGTTTGGAAGTTTCTCCTTAGTTCCAGGTGGCTTCAATCCTTGGTTAGTCTCCATCTGTTGTTTCTTGTCTTTGTCTTCAGGGGCTTTGGAGAAGAGCTCAACCCAGCCCCTCAAATATTGGAAGACTCATGTCTCACCCGCTAGTTCTAGCCATGCCCAAATCCTGCAACTGTTTTTCATTTGCTAGAGAAGAAGGTCAGGCCGTTGAGATCCAACCCATCTTGCAAGCCAATTCCATTCCTCTTCCCCCCCCCCCCACCCGGCTTTTTATTTTGGAATTGCCACACTTTTATTTGGTTCGCCCCATTTTTAGGAGGCACCAGACAGAAACCCACTTGCAACCCCCCCTTTTTTCTTCTTCTTCTTGGCTTTCTTTATCCCAATCTTGGGCGTGCAGGTGTGGGGTGTCCCTTCTCCTTCCCTCTTTGGTAACCACCCCCCCCAAAGTTCCTTGCACAGTCTACTCTCCCCTTCGCACGCCGTAAATACCCTGGTTTTTTTTTTTTTCCTTTTTAGCAAAGGTTTTATTTGATGGTAGAATTCTCCAAAGCTTGGAGAACCTCGAGGAGTTATAGCTTAATGCGTGGGGAGGATTGTGGGGTTTAGGAAAAGGATTGAAGGTTTCTATGGATTCCAAATGAGGACATTAATAAATTATTCCCCCTTCTGCTCATCAGTGGCTCTCCAAATGAATTGCCTGGAGTTCCTGCCATGCGACTTTAATGGAAAGGTTTTGTTTTTAAGGCTAGCAATTTAACACCCCTCAGAATGGAAAAACGGGAGGTGGGGGAAGGAATGAAAAAATTATGAAAAGAGGAGAGGAGAGGGGAGGGGAGAAGAGAAGAGAATAATGTGGAATGGAATAATGGAAGAGAAGAGAAAAAGGATGGAGAAGAGAAGAAGGAAAGAATAGAATAGAATAGAATAGAATAGAATAGAAAATAGAATAGAATAGAATGTAGAATAGAATAGAATAGAATAGAATAGAATAGAATAGAATAGAATAGAATAAGAAAGAAATGGAAAGGAAAAGAAAGGAAAGGAATGGAATGGAATGAAATGGAAGAGAAGAGAAGAGAAGAGAAGAGAAGAGAAGAGAAGAGAAGAGAAGAGAAGAGAAGAGAAGAGAAGAGGACAGAATAGGATAAGAAAGAAATGAAAAGGAAAGGAAAGGAAAGGAAAGGAAAGGAAAGGAACAGAACAGCACAGAACAGAACAGAACAGCACAGCACAGAACAGAATAGAAAATATGGAATAGAAAAGAAAATATGGAATAGAATATAGAATAGAATGTAGAATAGAATAGAATAGGAAAGAAATGGAAAGGAAAGGAAAGGAACGGAATGGAACAGAACAGAACAGAACAGAACAGAATAGAATAGAAAATGTAGAATAGAATAGACTATAGAATAGAATAGAACAAAACAGAATATAATAGAAAATATGGAATAAAATAGAATAGAGAATAGAATAGAATAATGGAATGAAGAATAGAAGATAGAATAGAATAACAGAGTTGGAAGGGACCTTAGAGGTCTTCTAGTCCAACCCCCTGCCTGATTGTATCCCTCTCTTAATGCAGCTTAGGATTGCCTTGGCTCTTTTGGCTGCCACCACACACTCTTTTGCCAAAGGCCAACTGCGTTTCCTAAACCTGCTTCTGACGTTGGGCTAGGATGCCTCTCTGTAAAGAAAAGAAACCAGGGACTTGTTGGCAGCAGAACGCAGACAGGGTTCATGGATAAAGATAAAAAAAAAAAATTAACTAGGAGAGATAAAAAAAAAAATTAACTAGGAGATGGTGAAAAGAGCCAAGCATGTTTGGATGCTGGGGACAGGCGAGGAGGAACATCCGATCACAACTTGATGGGCAGCCAGGAAATTAAAGAGGAAGGGATAATGAAATCCACTGATGAGGTTTCCTCGTTTGGTACTGAAACATTTGCAAAGGAAAAAAAGAGATTTAAAAAAATCAGCTTGGAGACTTCCTCCTCCTCTTCCTCCTCTCCACAGACTCTTCTAGTAGTGATGATGGTATCTGATTTGCAGATTAACAGAGTTGGAAGGGAACTTGTAGGTCATCTAGTCCAACCCCTCCCCTCCACCCAAGGAGGAGATCCTACATCATCTCTGACAGATGGCAGTCCAGTCTCTTCTTGAAAGAATAGAATAGAATAGAATAGAATAGAATAGAATAGAATAGAATAGAATAGAATAGAATAGAATAGAATAGAATAGAATAGAATAGAATAGAATAGAATAGCTTTATTGGCTCCAGGGATGAAACTCCCACAACTTCTGAATAACAGAATAATAACAGATTAACAGAGTTGGAAGGGACCTTATAGGTCATCTAGTCCAAACCCACCCACCCACCCAAGCTGGAGACCCTACACCAATTCTGACAGATGGGAGTCCAGTCTCTTCTTAAAAGCTTCCAGGGATGAAGCTCCCACAACTTCCAAGGGCAACTTCTGTTCTATGGGTTGATAGTTCTCACTGCCAGAAAATTTGGGTCATGAAACCACAGAAGTATCTTCAGACGACACTGACCCTCTCAGCCAAGAAACTTGGGATGGATGCATGCCCTAGAGCTGGACAAAACTGGACAGGGAAACCAGTCTAATAAAAAGAAGGGTCGGGGTGACACGATAGCCATGTTCCAATATTTGAGAGGCTGCCCCAAAGAAGAAAGAAGGGTCAAGCTATTCTCCGAAGCACCCAAAGTTTTTTATTTTTATTTATTTGTTTATGTCAATTGCTTACAAGATAATAGGTATAAGTAAAAACATAGTTTGAACACATGAAATGGGTACATATAAGAAAAATAAAAGAATAGGACAGGAACGGTAGGCACCTTGGTGCGCTTATGCAGGCCCCCTACAGACCTCTTAGGAAAGGGGTGAGGTCAATAGGAGACAGTCTAAGGTTAAAGTTTTTGGGGTCTGGAGAAAAAACCACACAGTCAGGTGGAGTATTCCAGACGTTGACCCCTCTGTTATTGCTGAAGTTGTATTTCCTGCCATCAAGTTTGGTGCGGTTAACCTTGAGTTTGTATTTATTGTGTTGCTCTTGTGTTGTTATGGTTGAAGCTGAAGTTAGGAGAAGAAGCAATGGATGGAACCTCATCAAGGAAAGAAGGAGAAATTTCCTGACAGTGAGGACAATTAATCAATGGAACTGCTTGCCACCAGAAGTTGTGAATGTTACAATACTGGAGGTTTTCAAGAAGAGACTGGACAGCCATTTGTCTAAAATGGTACAGGGTCTCCTGGTGGAGCAGGGGGTTGGACTAGATGACCTCAAAAGCAGCCTTGTTAACCAAGAAATAGCACTGAGTGAATGGTCAGTTAGAACAGGGGTCTTCCAGCTTTTGGACGTCAGGGACCACCAAGCTCCTAATTTTAAATCCCGCGGACCAGAGACCCTGGGAAAATCCCCCAAAAAGGTCTTCAGGAAAATCCCCCACCCTGTTTTCCTACAATCGATCGTTCTTTGTTTGGGATCATAGGATCCCATCTCCAGCTCTGTTCTCACAGGGAAAGAAAGAGAGAGACTTTTGGCTTCATGCAAGGAAAGCAGCAGAAGCCGCCGAAGTCTTTCTTTCTCTCCCCCAAACTCCGCCAGAAATGAGTCTTTGTCAGCGCAGCCTCTTGGAGCAGGAGGCCTTGCAGGGTCCCAAAGGCTCATTTCTGGCGGAGTTTGGGGGAGAGAAAGAAAGACTTTGGCTGCTTTCCTTGCATGAAGCCAGAAGCAGAAGAAGGAAGAAGCAGAAAGCAGCAGCCCGGTGGCCAAGACAGGGGTGTAGGGCGAGTGGGGCAAGTTCCCCCCCTCCGTCCTTTCCCCCCCTCCGTCCTTTCCCCCCCCTCCCCTCACTACCCCGTGTTGTTCGCGATGCAAGCGACTCAAACCTTGTGTTCCCCAGGGCCATGTGGGCAGCACAGCCTTGTGTTCCCGCACAGCCTGGATTAATTGCTTTGGGGGGGGGGACATTTCTCTGTGGCCCACTGCAGGTCCACTGGTTGGTGACCGCTGAGTTAGACAATCAAAGGAGAATTCTCTCAACCCAGCAACAGCTTAAACCTGGATTTTATGACGGTCCTTGACATTCTCATTTAACAACAAGGTCCTTGCTAAAATCGCTACCATTTGGAATTTCCGATGCTTGTTGAGGATTTCTTGAAAATTTAGCAGCACCTGCCTCATTCCTTCATTTATTTCCAGCTGATTTCGCAATTCTCCCTGCCACCTTCTTGCAGAAAAAGGAGCTGCAACAGGTGTGAATTGATTTTTTTTTCCCCCCCTCTG
This sequence comes from Hydrophis major, assembly GCA_033807585.1. Lineage (NCBI taxonomy): Eukaryota > Metazoa > Chordata > Lepidosauria > Squamata > Elapidae > Hydrophis > Hydrophis major. The sequence goes on from CM066332.1 coordinate 733,391, forward strand.
GGAAATCAAATAGTTGTTGACCTCTTTAAGAGCAAACATTTCTCCCCCCTCACCCCGCAATTGCTCCAAAGAACTGAGGAGAAAGCCTGAGGAATGGGAAGGGAGATCTGGGATCCAAGCCTCATCCACATCCAAGCAAACAGGGTGCATGGAAGGGGGAACAGGAACAGACGAGACCAGCACAGCACAGCACAGAATAGAATAGAATTATTTATTTATTGGCCAAGTGTGATTGGACACACAAGGAATTTGTTTTTGGTGCAGAAGCTCTCAGTATACATAAAATACATTCATCAAGAATCATAAGCTATAACCCTTAATGATAGTCATAGGATACTAAAGAAGCCATCAAATAAATCATACTAGGAAAGTAAATAAAACAAGATAAATCATAAAGATACAAGCAACAAGGTTATAGTCATAACTGAGAGGGAAAAAGTAATAGGAAGGATGAGAAGAAGAACAGTAATATAGTCTTAGTAAATAGTTGGACAATGTTGAGGGAATTATTTGTTTGGCAGAATGATGGCGTTCGGGGAAAAAACTCCCCTTGTGTCTAGTTTTTCTGTTGTGCAGGGCTCCATAGTGTCTTTTGAGGGTGGGAATTGAAAGAGTTTATGTCCAGGGTGTGAGGGGTCTGTAAATATTTTCACAGCCCTCTTTTGGACTCGTGCAGGATACAGGTCCTCCATGGAAGGGAGGTTGGTAGCCATTGTTTTTTCTGCAGTCCTAATTCCTCTCTGGGGTCTGTGTCTGTCCTGTTGGGTTGCAGAACCAAACCAGACAGTGATAGAGGTGCCGATGACAGACTCACTCAATAATTCCTCTGTAGAACTGGATCAGCAGCCCCCACTCCAAAAAAAAAAAAAAAAAACACCCTGCAAAGAGCAAACATTACACTTCTGCCTTCGCCCCAACCTTTCCTTCTCGCCTCTGTTTGTTCCCCAGCTGGGATTGATGTTATGCCATTGTGCCCTCCCCAAATGTCAGCTCAGAAACACGGCGGGGATCCGGAGATTAAAATCAGGGCTGGGAGCCTCGGCAGAGAAACATTTGTCAGAAATATCAGTTGGCACCTATTCGCTGGAACCGGTTATTAACCTTCTGAGCAGCTCGGAGAACCGGTTGTTAGAAGAAATGACAGGGCTAATCCTGTAAGGAAGGCAGGAAGGAAACATTCTGGGGTTGCTTACAGAAACTGCCTCTCCATTAACCCTTATTACATTCTTGGCAGGACTAGACTTCCTGTCTCAGGAACTTTTCTGGAGTTATTTTTGCCCTCCTTTGCTGGTACTTTGCTTGTGTGGAGGGACCATTCAAAGTCACAATGGCACTAGCGACTTATGACCATTTTTCACACTTACGACCGTTGCAGCATCCCTACAGTCACAAGATGCCAGGCGAGGAGATGCATGCCACAATGTGAGTGATATTGAGTTGCCATACCCAGCCAATAACATGACCACCGAGCCATGTCCATCAACTAAGCCACAGCCACAGAACTCTGGTTGTTTAAAAAAAATTGAATCCCACCCCTGGTCAAAAATGCCCACTGGCTGCCCTGAGAGAAGCCATCGGAGGCCAAGGAATGCTTGCCCAGCAGAGACAGAAAAAAAAGAAAAAAGAGAGATCCTGGATCGTCTTGAGATTTCCCTCCTTGGAGAATGAACAGGGGGCTGCTATGTTCCACTTGTGAGTGCTCCAACACCGGAGGCTTTTCAGAAGGGATTGGACAGCCATTGGCCTGGAATGGTGTAGGATCTCCTGCCTTGGGCTGGGGGGTGGGACTAGAAGACCTCCAAGATCCCTTCCAGCCCTAGGATTCTATGAGATAGATAGATAAGATACATTACGATGCATAGAAAGACAGAGAAGATGACAGATAGATACGATGGATAGCTTGAGAGATGAAAGAGATAAAGATGATAGATGATCATCTATCATCTTTCTTTCATCCATCTATCTTTCTGTATCTATTCATCTATCTATCTATCCAGCTACCTATATCTATCTATCTATCTATCTATCTATCTATCTATCTATCTATATCTATCCATCCATATCTATTATCTATCTATCTAATGATTAGATAGATAGATGATAGATAAATGAAAGAGAAAGATGATATTGATAGATAGATATAGATAGATAGATAGATAGATAGATAGATAGATAGATAGATGATATAGATAAATGATATATGATAGATGGATAGAAAGAAAGATAGATAGATGAACGAGAGAAAGATGATACACAGACAGATGATATAGATAGATAAGTGATAGAAAGAAAGATGAATGAAAGAAAGATGATAGATAGTTAGATAGATGATAGATAGATAGAAAGGTAGATGAATGAGAGAAAGATGATAGACACACAAATGATATAGATAGATAGATAGATAGATAGATAGATAGATAGATAGATAGAAAGATAGATAAGAAAAAGATGATAGATAATAGGAAGATAGAAAGAAAGAAAGATAGATAGATAGAAAGAAAGAAAGATGGACGAGAGAAAGATGATACACAGATAGACAGATGATATAGATAGATAGGTGATAGAAAGAAAGAAAGATGAATGAGAGAAAGATGATAGACAGACAGATAGGTGATAGATAAATATAAATGGATAAATGAGAGAAAGATGATAGATAGTTAGATGATAGAAAGATAAATGAATGAGAGAAAGATGATAGACACACAGATGAGATAGATAGATAGATAGATAGATAGATAGATAGATAGATAGATAGATAGATAGATAGGAAAAAGATGACAGATAATAGGAAGATAGATAGACAGACAGATAGATAGAAAGAAAGAAAGATGGATGAGAGAAAGATGATAGACAGACAGATGATATAGATAGATAGGTGATAGAAAGAAAGATGAATGAGAGAAAGATGATAGACAGACAGATGATATAGATAGATAGATAGATAATAGAAAGAAAAATGAATGAGAGAAAGATGATAGACAGACAGATAAGTGATAGATAAATATAAATAGATAAATGAGAGAAAGATGATAGATAGAAAGATAGATGAATGAGAGAAAGATAGATAGATAGAATGAATGAATTGATGAATGGAATTCTGGGGGTTGAGGTCTACAGGTTTTCAAGTTGAGAAGGGTTGGCTATCCCTGGCCAGAAACATCTTTTCAAAATGTTGTGTAGGCACCTGGCAAAGGTTGCACTGCCCGAAGGATGTGACCAAAGAGAAGGGGTGAGGGGATTGAGTGTTGGGAGTGGGTGAGAGGGGAAAGGGAACCCATTGTTTTCCTGTCACTGGACACGAAAGGCGATGTGGCTGCTGATACCTTCAATTACGTCTCCTGCCGGTCACATGAAGCATTGCCCACTTTTCTCCCGGTGGGCTCTTTGGAAGCCGACCTTAAACATGCCGATGCGCATGGCTCAGGGTGGACCTGAGCGCCCTCCTTGATGCTAAGCACCCCTTCAAGAGGCAATGGTAACAGTCACCAAATCCAAACCCCTTCTGGGGATGCTTTGGGGCCCACACTTGGAGCACTTGGGGGTCTAGTTTTGGTCAACGTCGTGCAAAAGAGATGCTGAGACTCCAGAAAGTAGTCAGAAAAGAGCAACCAAGGAGATAAGGGGCCCAAAGGAATGAAACTTCTGCAAGAAAATAACTAAGGAGCAGAGAGCATCCAGGACTCCTCCTTGCCTTCCTTCTCCTCCTCCTCCTGCCTCCCCCCGCCCCTGCTCCTTCCCACAACCTTCCCTCCCTTCTACATTGATGATGTTCCCTAGTTGGGTCATGAAAAGTCTGCAAAAAAATCAGCAAACTCAGAGAGTGCCAAAGACCCCACAGTCCATCTCCTCCTCCTCCTCCTCCTCCTCCTCCTGCTACATTCCCTTCCAGCACTGATGATATTACCTAATTGGGTCATGAAATATCTGCAAGAGAACAACCAAACTCAGAGAGCACAAAATACGCCATAGTCCTCCTCCTCCTCCTCCTCCTCCTCCTCTTACTACTCTTCCCCCCTCATTCCTTTCCAGCACTGATGATGTACCCTAGTTGGTTCATGAAACATCTGCAAGGAAACAACCCAGTTCAGAGACCACCAAAGACCCCACAGTTCTCCTCCTCCTCCTCCTCCTCCTCCTCCTCCTCCTCCTCCTCCTCCTCCTCCCTCCTCCTCCTCCTCCTCCTCCTCCTTTTCACATCCCTCCCTCCCTTCTAGCACTGATTGATTATGTTACCTAGTTGGGTCATGAAAACATCTGCAAGGAAACCCCCAACTCAGAGAGCACCAAGGACCCCCCTCCATCCTCCTCCTCCTCCTCCTCCTTTCCCCTCCTAGAAAGAAGGGCCAATAGTTATCCCCCAGTGCTAAATGTCTGTGTGAAATTTCCCACAAACAATGTGAGCAGTTTAATCCTGCTGGTCTTGCTGGATTGGGGTTCAGCAGGCATCACATACCCACCATTTCCTCAGTGACTCAATACTGTCAAATGCTGAATGCCACGGCATGCTGTCCATTAAATGCTAAGTATCGCTAGAGGTCAGCTATCAAAAGAGAAGACAGAGACATGACAGCGGTGTACAAAACCATGCTCAGCCAAGGATAACATGGAGAGGAAAAGGAAGGCTGGGGGTGACATGAGAAGAAGATTTCCAATATTGGAGAGGCTGCTACAAAGACAACAGTGGCCAACCGCTTCTCCAAAGCCCCAGAAGGCAAGCCAATAAGTGACTTTAAATTCTACCTTTACAAAACCTTAGCAAGGCCACACCTGGAGTCCCGTGTCCAGTTTTCGTCACCACACTATAAATTAGATGTTGAGACTCCAGAAAAAGGGCAGAGAAGAGCAAATAGGATGATGAGGGGACTGGAGACTAAAACATATCAAGAACAGTGGCAGGAATCGGGTATGAGTAGTCTAGAGAAAAGGAGGACATGACAGCATCTTTTAATATCTCAGGGGCTGCCCCAAAGAAGAGGCAGTCAAGCTATGCTCCGAAGCCCCTGGAGGCAGGACAAGAAGCAACGGATGGAAACTCATCCAGGAGAGAAGCAACCTGGAATTAAGGAGGAATTTCCTGACAGGGAGGACAATTAACCAGTGGAACTGCTTGCCACAAGAAATGGGTGGGTGCTCCATCATTGGAGGTTTTTAAGAATAAAATGGACATCAACTCATCTGAAATGGCATAGGGTCTCCTGCTTAAGCAGGGGGTTGGACTAGAAGACCTCCAAGGTCCCTTCCGATTCTGCTATTCTGCTCCTTTGTCCTGCGCAAGCTGTTGGAATTGGAAATTAACCCCTGAAATGAAACGCAGGGAAGTTGGGTTGAATGGGTAGAATGAAATCCTTGTTGACATATGACTTAGCTTAACGTGGATTTCATTCCTGCCCTTTGTAGGATGAGGGTGTCCCGTGGATGTAGTTTAAAAAAAAGAATGAAAGATGGTAGCCATTGAAGTACAATTGAAGCTGTAGCTGGGGTGGTTTTTTTTGCTTTTTTGTTTTTGCATGAAGCCTGACACTTAGACAAATTAGCCCTCAACAAGCACTGGAGATAAACCACATTTACACATCGTTTAAAAGAGACATTCAGAAAGCTGAAAGGGAAACAAGATACAAAGAGCTCCTTGCCAGCAATCGGGGAAACAAGAGCTTATTACCAAGATTAACTAACACCAGACCAACAATGAAGAAGTCAGCAATCAACCCCACTCCCTTCTAGCACTGATGATGTTCCTAGTTGGGTCATGAAATGTCTGCAAGGAAAACCATCAAACTCAGAAGAGCACCAAACATCCCACAGTCCTCCTCCTCCTCCTCCTCATTCCCATCCTCCTGCACTCTGCAAACACTACTCCCTTTTAGCATGGATGACGTTACCTAGCTGGGTCCTGAATGTCTGCAAGAAAGCTACCAAGCTTAGAGAGTACTAAGGAACCCACAGTCCTCCTGCTTCTTGCATGGATGATGTTACGTAGTTGGGTAATAAAATGCCTACAAGAATACAACCATGCTCAGAGAGCACCAAGGATCCTACCCTCCTCCTCCTCCTCCTCTTCCCTTCCACAAACCCTGCTCTCTTCTAGCATGGATGATATTACCTAGTTGCGTAATAAAATGCCTGGGCATGAATCGATAAAAAATGCCAAACTCCCGTCGAAGAATGTGTTGTCGTAGCTCCATTGGGGCACAGAGGTACTGATGCTGGGGCAGGCTGGTCTGGTAGAGCCACATCTGTCACATCAGCCAGAGCTGCGTGAAGGGCCCCCTGGCTTATCACTTCTTACTTATTGCTGGAACAAGGACCAGAATGCAGGAAAGTCTCCCAGTCCTGAACTACCCATCCATGAGCATCTTGACAGCAACACAATGATTACCCATGATAGCCTGGGATTGTCAAGAACACATCTTGCCAATTTGATGGTGACAGTGCGCACTGAGCTGTGACTCTCTATGAGCCTGTCACATAGACCTCCAGGCAGGGGGAGGAGGAAAGGGAAAATGCTGAAGGAGAAGGAGGGAGAGAAGGAGGAGAAGGAGAAGAGGCGAAACAGCGGTGGTGGTGGAGGAGGAGGAGGAGAACTTTGGGTCCACAGTCCTCTCTGAAGTGGGTGGTTTTCTGCAGGCATTTCATGACCCAACTAGGGTACATCATCAGTGTTAGAGGGAAGTAGGGTTTGCAGGAGAGAGGAGGAGGAGGAGGAGAGGAAGAGGAAGAAGAAGAGGAGGAGGAGGAGGAGAGAAGGGGGAGGAAGAGAAGAAGACGGAGAGGATGAGGAAGAAGAGGAGGAGGAGGAGGAGGAAGAAGAAAGAGGAGGAGGAGGAAGAGGAAGAGGAAGAGGAAGAAGAAGAAGAAGAAGAAGAAGAAGAAGAAGAAGAAGAAGAAGAGGAAGAGGAAGAGGAAGAGGAGGAGGAGGAGGAGGAGAAGAAGAAGAAGAAGAAGAGAGGAGGAAGAGGAAGAGGAGGAGGAGGAGGAGGAGGAGGAGGAGAAGAAGAAGAAGAAGAAGAAGAAGAAGAAGAAGAAGAAGAAGAAGAAGAAGAAGAAGAAGAAGAAGAAGAAGAAGAGAGGAGGAAGAGGAGGAGGAAGAAGAAAGAGGAGGAGGAGGAGGAGGAGGAGAAGAAGAAGAAGAAGAAGAAGAAGAAGAAGAAGAAGAAGAAGAAGAAGAAGAAGAAGAGAGGAGGAAGAGGAAGAGGAGGAGGAGGAGGAGGAGAAGGAGGAGAGAGGAGGAGAAGAAGAAGAAGAAGAAGAAGAAGAAGAAGAAGAAGAAGAAGAAGAAGAAGAAGAAGAAGAAGAAGAAGAAGAAGAAGAAGAAGAAGAAGAAGAAGAAGAAATTGAGACAAGAGGAAGAAGGAAAGGAAGAAGGAAAGTTAGGACAGGAGGAGGAGGAGGAGGAGGAGGAGGAGGAGAAGAAGAAGAAGAAGAAGAAGAAGAAGAAGAAGAAGAAGAAGAAGAAGAAGAAGAAGAAGAAGAAGAAGAAGAAGAAGAAGAAATTGAGACAAGAGGAAGAAGGAAAGGAAGAAGGAAAGTTAGGACAGGAGGAGGAGGAGGAGGAGGAGGAGGAGGAGGAGGAGGAGGAGGAGGAGGAGGAGGAGGAGGAGGAGAATAAGAAGGAAGAGAGAGGAGAAAAGTATACAACAGCTGGGGAAACCATCCAGAATAGATTCCATGCAACACATCCATCGTTGACGCTTTGTCGGTGGCTCCTAGAATCCCTGACTCTTGAAGTGACCTTGGTGGGATTCTGGAAGCAGGAGATCCCTCGAAGGAAGTCGAGGTGGGATGTGGGGCAGTTCCCCTGCATTGAGTAACAAACCACCTTCTTCAGCAAGGCTCAGAGAGCACCCAGGACACCCCTGTCCCAGTCATGGCTAAGTGAGCCCGTCATGCCAACACAGTCAAAGGCTGAATTAGCACGCGAGACGGAGCTGCCATTTGTCATCCTAGCCGTGATTAGTTCAATGAGATGCCGTGGCAGGCTGCAGACAACGAATTCACCCCTAAGCCATCCTTCCTTCAGTCATCGCGGTTGTCTTCTCTGAAAGGGAGTTAAACAAGCCATGTTCTGTGGCTTGCTGGGATGCAAATCCCTAACCTGACGTGCCATTGGCCTTTAAGTATGAAGGATAGGGGCCATAGGAGCCAACACAGTTCTAAGCTGAATCAACAGACGGATAGAATCAAGGGTTAATACCACTTTATAAGGCCACACTTGGAATACTATCCATCAGAATAGAGCTGGAAGGGACACTGGAGGTCATCTAGTCCAGCCCCCTGCTCAAGCAGGAAACCCTATACTGTTTCAGATAGGGAGCTGTCCAGTATCTTCTTAAAAACTTGGAGCATCTTTGAAAACATTTATGGGATGCACTTTTGGTTTCCAAGCTGCCGTATTGCTCCCCCCTCCCTTTCTTGGCAACTGTAAAAAGACCAGAGAAATATTTTAGGAGTTGACACTCTCACAGCGACAGGGAAGTGAAATCTGCAGCGTTGCAGGGCTGGACCTGATGACCTCTTAGGTCCCTTCTATGCCTCTCTAAGGCAGGCCAAACATTTCTGAATGTTTTGTTCAGTTTTTCACTCTGAACAGAACCTGGCTAATCTTGGCTGCGTTTGAGCAGCCAAGCAGGATCAAGGCAGCTTTATCGTCGGATGGAAGGAAGGATAAACTAAGAAAATCTACAGAAGCCGGAAAAAAACACGTCTTGGAAAAAAACAACAGCAAATGCATTCTGCATTGCTAGCCACTTCCTTTTCTTTTTCCAGGTGCTGCTGAAAAAATCCAAGTTGGAAGGTACCTTGTAGGTCATCTAGTCCAACCCCCTGCCCAAGCGGGAGACCCTACACCATTTCTGACAGATGGGAGTCCAGTCTCTTCTTGGAAGCCTCCAGGGATGATGAAGCTCCCACAACTTCTGAAGGCAACTTCTGTTCCACGGGTTGATTCTTCTCCCTGTCAGGAAGTTTCTCCTTATTTCCAGGCTGAATCTCTCCTGGTTCAGTTTCCATCCATTGTTCCTTGTCTGGCCTTCAGGGGCTTTGGAGAAGAGCTTGACCCCTTCCTCCTCCTCTCTGGGGAAGCCCCTCCTTCAAATATTGGCACACTGCTCTCCTGTCTCCCCTGGTCCTTCTCTTCCCTAGACCAGCCCGGCCCAGTTCCTGCAACCGTCCGTCGTAGGTTTGAGTCTCCAGTCCCCTAAAATCATCCTGGTTGCTCTTCTCTGCACTTTTTCTAGAGTCTCAACATATTTTTATAATGTGGTGACCAAAACTGGATGCAGTACTGTAGGTGTGGCCTTACTAAGGCTTGCAACCTATTCCTTTAGTGACAACTTAGATGAGGGAATAGAAGATGATGCTAAGCTGGCAGGAATAGCCAACACCCAAGAAGATAGGCTCAAGTTCCAGATGGATCTCGACAGGCTAGAACCCTGGGCTGTATCTAACAAAAGGAAATTCAATGTAGAGAAAAGTAAAGTCCTACACTTAGGCAAGAAAAAACCCAAAGGACCCATATAGACTGGGTGAAACCAGGCTCAATAGCAGGAACTGGGAGAGGGATCTTGGAGTCTTAGTGGACAACCAGCTAAATAGGAGCCAGCAGCCAAAAAAGCCAATGCAATCCTAACTTGCATTCGCAGAGGGATACAATCGAGATCCTAAGTCACATTGTTTCAGTGCCATTATAATGGTTCCTAAATGAACTGTTGTAAGTCGAGGATCTTGGGCTATTAGTGGACAACCAGATAAATAGGTGCTTGCAGTGTGCAGTAGCAGCCAAAAAAGCCAATGCAATCCTAGGTTGCATTAACAGAGAGATACAATCAAGATTGAGGGAAGTACTAATACCACTCCATAAAGCCTTAGTAAGGCCACACCTAAAGTACTGCACCCAGTTTTGGTCACGACATTATAAAAAAGATGGTGAAACTCTAGAAAAAGGGCAGAGAAGAGCAACCAGGATGATTTTAGGGGACTGGAGGCTAAAACCTACGATGGACGGTTGCAGGAACTGGGCCTGGCTAGTCTAGGGAAGAGAAGGACCAGGGGAGACAGGAGAGCATCTTCTAATATTTGAGGGGCTGCCACAGAGGAGAGGAGGGGGTCAAGCTATTTTCTAAAGCACCTGTAGGCCAGACCAGGAACAATAGATGGAAACTGAACAAGGAGAGATTCACCCTGGAAATAAGGAGAAACTTTCTGACAGGGAGAACAATCAATCAATGGAACAGAAATTGCCTTCAGAAGTTGTGGGAGCTTCATCCCTGGAGGCTTTCAAGAAGAGACTGGACTCCCAACTGTCAGAAACGGTGTAGGGTCTCCTGCTTGGGTGTGGGGTTGGACTAGATGAATTACAAGGTCCCTTCCAACTCTGATTATCTGTTATCTGACCGTTCAACGTTAAAACGGCAGCCAAAACCGAGATGCATTTCACACTTACGACTGTCGCAGCCTTTCCATGATGACGTGATCCAAATCCAGACGTTTGCAAGGTCCTGGGGATTCCCCATTTAGCCACCTTCTGACCAGGAAAGTCAATGGGGGAAGCCAGATTTCCTTAACTACCATGTTCCTTACTTCACAACTGCAGCGACTCACTTAGCAACGATGGCAAGAAAAGTCACCAAACGGGGTGACACTCACTGAGCAACTGTTTCGCTTAGCGATGGACCTTTAGGGCTCCCTCGGGGCTGTGCGTTGAGGACTTCCCGCAAGAGTTGTCTTATCTTTTTTACGGTGGTCCTGATGCAGATTTAACCTGCTTATTTTCTTCCATTAAATAAGTGCTGGGACTCATCTCCAGGGGGGGATGAGTCCACCTACCGAGATGAGGTGGACTGGTTGCTTTCGTGGTGTAGAGACAATAACTTGGTCCTCAACCCCAATAAGACCAAGCACCTTATAGTGGATTATAGAAGGAACAGATCAGACCTCCAGCCCTTGCTTATCAATGGAGACTGAGGGGAGCAAGTGGCCAGTTTTAAATTTCTGGGTGTTGCCATAAAAGAGGACCTGATCTGGGGGGCTCACATTGCAGCAGAGATTATGCTCCATGGGACTTCTCAGGAAACAACAATTGAATGAGAAACTGCAGGTGACCTTCTACCGCTGCACCATAGAGAGTATCTTAACTTCCTGCACACCTGTGTCTGGTGTGCCAATTGCACAATGGCAGATAGGAAAGCACTCCAGAGGGTTAATGTCATTGCCCAGGGGGATCATGGGTTGCCCTCTCCCCTCTTTGGAAGAGCTTTATAGCTCCTGCTGCCTTAAGAAAGTTCAAAACAACCTCAAAGATCCATCTCATCCTGGGCACCCTTTTTTTGAACTATGACCACCTGGCAGACAGTACAAGATAATAATAAAAACAAGGACAAACAGACTGAAAAACAGCTTCTATTCCAAGACTGTAGCTCTGTTGATCTCTACTGTATCGTGCAACATTAATGCATTATCAGGGGTTTTCCATTCAATTGCATAGAATGTGAAGGATGTGTGTTTGTGTTTATTTTCATGGTCATGATGTGCACTGAAGATGGGGTTTGATTTCGTTGTACGAGGTGCAGTGGCCATCAAGTAAACTAAACTAAACTAAATTATAAAATGCTACACCTGACCTCTTTTCACTCTCGCTTTTAACTTCTGTTCTCTCTGCTTATAATATCAACTGTACATCACCTTCTGCAGGGGGATTTTGAAAAAAGAAAGAAAGAATCTTGTCTATATATTGTCAGGCAGATGTCATTTCTTCTTTACAAGCAACAAATCATTTTGGCAATCTGGAATTTTTTTTTTTTTTTTTTATTTGGCAACCGGTCATCCATTTCGGTTCCTTCCCTTGCCATTAAACAAAGGGACTTTGCAATGTGCAAGGGATGCAAAGGAACAAGGAACATTAAGCCCTACGTGGACATTAAGAAGTACATCACAGTACATCCCTTCATGTCTTTGATTTGTATTTTTATTTCGCAGCCTGACAGATTCTCTTCCTGGCTTGCTGCGTGCCTTGAACACAACGTGGCCATTTTAAAAATAAATTTTGTGACAGTCCGAACGGCGTGGGGAAGGAGGTTTCCAAAAAGAGGAATTTTAGCAAGTTTCCTGCAAGAAAACAGACCTCTTGGCAGGTGCTGAGCTGGGAAGGATCAACACAGCCGAAATACCCATGCTAGACATTAAAAAGTTTTTGCACTGGAAATGAGGTGCATGTTTCTGAAATGAAGTTCATTCATCAAAGGGAGAAGGAAGGACAGTTGCTTCACTTCTCTCTCTCTCTCTTTCTTTCTTTTTCTCCCTCCCTCCCTCCCTCATTGTCTCTTTCTTTCCCATTTTCTTTCTTTTATTCTCTCTCCCCCTTTCTCCCCCTCTCTCATTCTCTCCCTTTCTCTTTCTCCTTCCTCCTCTTTCTCTTTCTGCCTCTCTCCCACTTCCTTTTTCTCTTTCTCTCTCATTCACTTTCTCTTCTTCCTTCTCTGCCTTTCTCTCTCCCTCTCTTTCTGTCTTCCTCTTTCTAACTGTCTCTGCCCATTTCTCTTTTTCTCTCTTTCTCTCTTATTCTCTCTCTCCCTTCCCCCCTATTTCTCTCCCACTCTCTCATTCTCTCCCTTTCTCTTCCTCCTTCCTCCTCTCTTTCTCTTTCTGCCTCTCTCCCACTTCCTTTTTCTCTTTCTCTCTCATTCACTTTCTCTTCTTCTTTCTCTGCCTTTCTCTCTCCCTCTCTTTCTGTCTTCCTCTTTCTAACTGTCTCTGCCCATTTCTCTTTTTCTCTCCTTCTCTCTTATTCTCTCTCTCCCTTCCCCCCTCTTTCTCTCCCACTCTCTCATTCTCTTCCTTTCTCTTTCTCCTTCCTCCTCTCTTTCTCTTTCTGCCTCTCTCCCACTTCCTTTTTCTCTTTCTCTCTCATTCACTTTCTCTTTTTCTTTCTCTGCCTTTCTCTCTCCCTCTCTTTCTGTCTTCCTCTTTCTAACTGTCTCTGCCCATTTCTCTTTCTCTCTCTTTCTCTCCCATTTTCCTTCTTCTTATTCTCTCTCTCCCTTCCCCCCTGTTTCTCTCCCACTCTCTCATTCTCTTCCTTTCTCTTTCTCCCCTCTTTCTTATTCTCTCATTTAGTACCAGTTCTACTGCTGGGCCTTTCCCACACAAAAGATTCCAGAAGCGTTTCTCCTTTGAAGTGCAAAGCTTACATTAAAATCTACTTGTCCCTGGTGCAGCAGTTATGTGAATTTGGTCTGGAGTACCCTCAAAATCTCCTCATACCTTCCTTACCGAGCTGGCCTCCAGACCTTGAACAGTGAGAAACTGACATGACTAAGAAACTTTAGTGCTGCTCTAAGTTCCATTAAGACACATTATGTCATCAGCAACAATCACAGAAAGGAGGAATTGAATTTCCCATCACTTATTTAATTCCTGCCAGCTCTGTTTTTAGTTATTTGTTAGCTACTGCAGCTGTGTGAATGGACTCCTTGCTAGAGAGAATGTTTGCTCTTTCTTTCTTTCTTTCTTTCTTTCTTTCTTTCTTTCTTTCTTTCTTTCTTTCTTTCTTTCTCTCCTTTTTTTCCTTCTTTCTTTCTTTCTTTCTCTTTCTTTCTTTCTTTCTTTCTTTCTTTCTTTCTTCTTCTCTCCTTTTTTTCCTTCTTTCTTTCTTTCTTTCTCTTTCTTTCTTTCTTTCTTTCTTTCTTTCTTTCTTTCTTTCTTTCTTTCTTTCTTTCTTTCTTTCTTTCTTTCTTTCTCTCTTTCTCTGTGCCATCCAATTTATTCAACAACCTTTTACTTATTTAATTGCTGCTGAACTTATCTTTATGCTCATAATGTTTTTATATCTATGTTTTTAGAATTGGAAAGGTTAGAAGGGACCTTGGAGGTCTTCTAGTCCAACCCCTATGATTATAGTTATTTATTCTCTTACTTACAACATCTTATTCTATATGATATTCATTTATTACATGCAGGTAGTCTTTGACTTACAAAGGGGACCAAAATTTCTGTTGCTAAATGAAACATTTCTTAAGTGACTTTTGTCCCGTTTTACAACCTTTTGTGCCACACTTGTGAGGTTCGTCACACGATCATTTGGCAAATCTGGCTTTCCCTGTTTATTTCACTTGACAGAAGGTCACAAAAGCAGATTCTGTGACCTGCCAGGGACACTGCGACCATCATAACTATGAGTCAGCTGCTGAGCATCCTGATTTTGATAATGGGGATGCTGCAACAGTCATAAGTGTGAAAATCAGTCATAACAAGTCTTTTTTTTTTTCAGTGCCATTGTAGCTTTGAATAGTCATCTAAGTCAGGGGTCTCCAACCTTTTCCACTTTAAGACTTGTGGACTTCAACTCCCAGAATTCCCCAGCCAGCCATGAATGATAGAGTTGGAAGGGACCAGAGGGGTCATCCAAGTCAGGGGTCTCCAACCTGGGCCGCTTTAAGACTTGTGGACTTCAACTCCCAGAATTCCTTAGCCAGCCAGGAATGATAGAGTTGGAAGAGACCAGAAGGGTCATCTAAGTCAGGGGTCTCCAAACTCAGCCGCTTTAAGACTTGTGGACTTCAATTCCCAGAATTCCTTAGCCAGCCAGGAATGATAGAGTTGGAAGAGTCCAGAAGGGTTTGCTGGCTGAGGAATTCCGGGAGTTGAAGTCCACAAGTCTTAAAGTGGCCAAGTTTGGAGACCCCTTCACTAAATGAATGGCCGTAAGTCAAGGACTGCCATGCCTTCTCCGACCTTGATTGTTTTCCTGCATTTACATTTCTCGTAAAAGAATAACTGAATTAAAAAGAGAACAGCACAGGCTTATGTCGCTCAAATGCCAGCTTTACACCAGGAGGCCCTCCCTAACTGCCGAGGCAGGTGCCGGAATTGTGCAGAGGAACTCGGTAACCAAGACACCATCGTGTGTTAAAAAACAGGAAAGAAAAACTCCCCATCATATATGCCTTGGAACGTGTTCCAGATTCTGGTCTGCGCTACAATCTGGAAGGAAGGGCTGCTGGCCACACATGTAGTGTGCAGGCGTGATGGATCCCTCCCACTCAACCCGGAGGAAGCCAAGGAAAAAACGCAAGTTGAACGGAGCCTTTTCATCTTCGGTTAAAACCAAACCAAACCAAACTAAAATCAAGGGCCTGTTGTGGTTTTCTGGTCCTTAACACAACTCCAAAATGCTTTTGGGGAGGTGGGAGGGAGGGATTTGGAGCACTTGCCGTGCTAAAAGCTCTGCTTTTGTCAAGGTGTGTTGGTTGGTTGTCCTGGAGCTACCCAGGGGTTGCTAGCAATTCGGTTTTGTGTTTTGTGGTTCGATTGCTCGCTGGGCGAAAGCAACACACAGGTTAATACTGTTTTATAAGACCACGTGTGGAATACAGCGTCCAGTTTTGATTGCCACGATTTAAAAATAAAAAATGGTTTTGAGAGTTCAGAGAACAGCAACCAAGATGATCAGGAGACTGGAGCAGAGGTGAGTATCTAGCCAGTTCTGACCAGTTCTGGAGAACCGGTAGCAGAAATTTGGAGTAGTTCGGAGAACCGTCAAATCCCACCTCTGACTGGAGATTTCCCAGTATCCTTCCCCTGCCACGGCCACCAAGCCACGGCCACAGAACCGGGAGTAAAAAAAAAAATGGAATCCCACCCCTGGTCTGCAGCCTTTTTTTCCAGATTGGTTGCAACCCTTGTCTCCCAGAATTCCCGATAGGGAAGGGAGGAAAAGAAGGAGAAGGGGAGAGGAAGAAAAAAGGGAGGAAGAGGAAGAGGCAGCGAAAGAGAAGAAAGAGAAGAATGGGGAGTGCAGCCCAACAGATTCGGAGTTCATCCCTTTGGAGACCGCAAGGAAGGGAACCAATGGGAAAGGAAGGAAATTGTCCCCATCTTTCTCCTCTCCTGTCTGATTGGACCCACAAATTCCTTGTGTCTCCAAACACACCTGACCAATAAAGAATTCTGTCCTGTCCTGTCCTAATCTATTTTCTTATTCTATTCTATTCCATTCCATTCTCTCCTAATCTATTCTGTCCTGTTTTCTATTCTATTCTATGATCTGTTCTAGTGTATATTGTATATTCTATTCTATTCTATATTCTATTCTATTCTGTTTTCTGTTCTATTCTGTATTGTATTGTAGTCTTCATTCCATCATTCCATTCTATTTTCTATTCCCTCCTTTTCTCTCCTCTTCTCTTCTCTTCTTATTCTGCTCTACTCTACTCTATTCTTTCCTTATTCTATTCTATTTCATTCTGTTCGCTCCTATTCTCTCCTCTCCTATTGTATTCTTATTCTATTCTACTCTATTCTTTCCTTATTCTATTTTATTCTATTCCATTCTATTCTTTCTTATTCTCTCCTATTCTCTCTTCTCCTATTGTATTCTTATTCTATTTTATTCTATTCCATTATTCTATTCTATTCCATTCTATTCTTTCTTATTCTCTTCCTATTCTCTCCTCTCCTATTGTATTCTTATTCTATCCACTCTATTCTTTCCTTTTTCTATTTTATTCTATTCATTCTATTCTTTCTTATTCTCTCCTATTCTCTCCTCTCCTATTGTATTCTTATTCTATTCTACTCTATTCTTTCCTTATTCTATCTATTCCATTCTATTCTATTCTTTCTTATTCTCTCCTATTCTCTCCCTCTCCTATCTGTTTCTTATTCAATTCTACTCTATTCTTTCCTTATTCTATTTATCTATTCCATTCTATTCTTTCTTATTCTCTCCTATTCTCTCTTCTCCTATTGTATTCTTATTCTATTCTACTCTATTCTTTCCTTATTCTATTCTATTCCATTCTATTCTTTCTTATTCTCTCCTATTCTCTCCTCTCCTATTGTATTCTTATTCTATTCTACTCTATTCTTTCCTTATTCTATTCTATTCCATTCTATTCTTTCTTATTCGCTCCTATTCTCTCTTCTCCTATTGTATTCTTATTCTATTCTACTCTACTCTTTCCTGATTCTATTCTATTCTATTCCATTCTATTCTTTCTTATTCTGTTCTGTCCCATCCTATCCTATTCTAGAGTTCTTCTCTCCTGAACCCGGAGCTCTTCGAATGGAGCGGCTGGGCTGGGCTGGGCTGGGGGTGGAATCTATTCTGCCTTTATTTTCCCAGGAAACCAGCACCATGTTGGCAAGATCCCTGAATCTGCCTGCCACCCAACGCCTGGCCCCGGCGGCGTTGCAAAGCCTTGGCAGGCAGGCCCCCCCTCCTTGCTTTCCGAGTGGGGGGACCCTCTTTCTCCCCCTCCCCTCCTAAATGTCACGGAGGCGGCTGGAGGCTGATGCTGTGAACAGGGGAGGGGGAGCCTTGGCTAATCAAAGGCTCCTAATTCCCCCCCGCCCCCCCCCCCATCCACGGATCGCTTTCTTTCAAATCCCTCCTGCAATCAGCCGGTTATTAGATAACAACAGGCTCAAAAATGGACAGGGAGAGAGAGGGAGGGGAAAAAGAGAGAGAGAGAAGAAAAAAATGTTTTATGAAATGTGGATGACATTTGGGGACTGATAGGAGGAGACGCGCCTTCTCGGGAAAACCAGACCAACAGCTACAGAGAGAGAATCAAACCGCTCTTTCGCTCAATGCAGGGTAAAGACAGAGTCAAAATCCAGTCGCCCTATTAATATATCGAACAAATAATCCCAACTGAAGAGAATATTTGTAGCTCACGGTTGAAACTCTGGGGTCCCTGGTGCTCTCTGAGCTGGGGGGTTTCCTTGCAGACGTTTCATGACCCAAGTAGGGAACATCATCAGTGCTAGGAGGGAGGGAGGTTTACAGAGAGGAGGAGGAGGAGGAGGAGGAGGAAGACTGTGGGGTCCCTGGTGCTCTCTGAGCTGGGGGGGGTTTCCTTGCAGACGTTTCACGACCAAGTAGGGAACATCATCAGTGCTAGGAGGGAGGGAGGTTTACAGAGAGGAGGAGGAGGAGGAGGAGGAGGAAGAAGAAGAAGAGGAAGAGGAGGAAGACTGTGGGGTCCTTGGTGCTCTCTGAGCTGGGTAGTTTTCTTGCAGACGTTTCATGACCCAACTAGGAAACACCATCAGTGCTAGGAGGGAGAAAGGTTTGCAAGAGAGGAGGAGGAGGAGGAAGAAGAAGAAGAGGAAGAGGAGGAAGACTGTGGGGTCCTTGGTGCTCTCTGAGCTGGGGGGTTTCCTTGCAGACGTTTCATGACCCAAGTAGGGAACATCATCAGTGCTAGGAGGGAGGGAGGTTTACAGAGAGGAGGAGGAAAAAGAAGAAGAGGAAGAGGAGGAAGATTGTGGGGTCCTTGGTGCTCCCTGAGCTGGGCAGTTTCCTTGCAGACGTTTCATGACCCAAGTAGGGAACATCATCAGTGCTGGATGGGAGGGGGGTTTACAGAGAGGAGAAGGAGGAGGAGGAGGAGGAGGAGGAGGAAGACTGTGGGGTCCTTGGTGCTCTCTGAGCTGGGGGGTTTCCTTGCAGACGTTTCATGACCCAAGTAGGGAACATCATCAGTGCTAGGAGGGAGGGAGGTTTACAGAGAGGAGGAGGAGGAGGAGGAGGAGGAAGAAGAAGAAGAGGAAGAGGAGGAAGACTGTGGGGTCCTTGGTGCTCTCTGAGCTGGGGGGTTTCCTTGCAGACGTTTCATGATCCAAGTAGGGAACATCATCAGTGCTAGGAGGGAGGGAGGTTTACAGAGAGGAGGAGGAGGAAGAGGAGAAGGAGGAGGAAGATGAAGAAGATGAAGAGGAGGAAGACTGTGAGGGTCCCTGGTGCTCTCTGAGCTGGGGGGTTTCCTTGCAGACGTTTCATGACCCAAGTAGGGGAACATCATTGGTGCTGGAAGGGAGGGGGCTAACCTACCTACTCTTTAAAGAATGCTACCCATGATTCCAGAGATACTAAACATCTACTAGGCCATATAGCCATGGATAGGCCTCTGCTTTGATGGCCAATTGTCAACTGAGTTCCGCTAACCAAGCTAATTCTTCTACCTCATGTGAAGACTTGGGACCTTCCTAATGCAAGCAAGCCAAGATCACTGGACGTGGCTGGGAATCAGACGGTGTTGTCTTCACTCCCATAACTGGGTCCTTCTCCCCGGACTTCCAAAGCCCCAGATGGGAGGACAAGAAGCAGCGGATGAAACTCATCAAGGAGAGAAGCAACCTTGGAATTAAGCAGAAACTGCCGAACAGGGAAGACAAACAACCAGTGGAACTGCTTGCCACTGGTAGCTGTGGGTACTCCATCACTGAAGGATTTTAGCCAGAGACTGGGACAACCCTTTGTACAGGGTCTCCCTGCTTCATCAGGGGGCTGGATTAGAAGACCTCCAAGGCCCCTTCCAACTCGGCTATTCTGTCGAATAACCCCGCATTTCCGTGGTGGTTCTAAGGAAGGGCAGGCAGCCTTTCCAGATGCTGCGTGGTTTGCAACTGTGCCTCCACACTGTGTGCTTATTAAAGACCACATAATCTCCTCCTCCGGAGTGAAAAGCTCTAAACATCCAGTTGGGCTTTTGGCAGCCGATCAAAATAAGCTGATCTGGGAGTCAAAGACGCGGCGTCCAAAATGTGACATTTCCCAAAGCCGCCTCCAGCCGACAAATACCCGGGATTAGGCATCTCCCGTCTGCAGATTACAGCCTGGGGCACAAAAACTTTTAAAATCCCCTCCTCCACAAATCTCCCAGTCAAATCTCCCATCGTGCTTGGCCCAGGGGAGCTGTGTCCGCAGAGATCAGGGGTGGGACTCTAACCGGTTCGGACCGGTTCTATGGAACCGGTTGTTACGATGCTGCCCCTGGCTGGGCCCTCCCCTCTCTGCCCAGTTTCTATTTTCCTTTCTCCCTTCCTCCCTTTCTCCTTCTTTCTTTCCTTCTTTCTCTGTTTTCCTTCTTCCCTTCTCCCCCTTTCCCCTTCTTCCCTTCTCTATTTTCCTCCCTCCCTCCTGTCCTTTTTTATTTTCCTTCCTTCCTTCCTTCCTTCCCTTTCTTCTCTATTTTCCTCCATCCCTCCTGTCCTTCTCTATTTTCCTTCCTTCCTTCTCTATTTTCCTTTCTCCCTTCCCTCCCTTTCCCCTTCTTTCTTTCCTTCTTTCTCTATTTTCCTTCTCCCCTTCCCTCCCTTTCCCCTTCCTCCCTTCTCTATTTTCCTCCCTTCCTCCTGTCCTTTTTTATTTTCCTTCCTTCCTTCTTTCTCTATTTTCATTCTCCCTTCCCTCCCTTTCCCTTTCCTTCCTCCGTCCCTTCCATCCTCCTCTATTTTCCTCCCTCCCTTCCTTCCTTCCTTCCTTCCTTCCTTCCTTCCTTCCCTTTCTTCTCTATTTTCCTCCACCCCTCCTGTCCTTCTCTATTTTCCTTCCTTCCTTCCTTCCTTCCTTCCTTCCTTCCTTTCTTCCTTCCTTCCTTCCTTCCTTCCTTCCTTCCTTCCTTCCTTCCTTCCCTTTCTTCTCTATTTTCCTCCACCCCTCCTGTCCTTCTCTATTTTCCTTCCTCCCTTCTCTATTTTCCTTCCTTCCTCCTGTCCTTTTTTATTTTCCTTCCTTCCTTCTTTCTCTATTTTTCTTTCTCCCTTCCCTCCCTTTCCCTTCCTTCCTCCGTCCCTTCCATCCTCCTCTATTTTCCTCCCTCCCTCCCTCCCTTCCTCCCTTCCTTCCTTCCTTCCTTCCTTCCCTTTCTTCTCTATTTTCCCTCCATCCCTCCTATCCTTCTCTATTTTCCTTCCTTCCTTCTCTATTTTCCTTTCTCCCTTCCCTCCCTTTGCCCTTTTCTTTCCTTCTTTCTCTATTTTCCTCCCTCCCTCCCTCCCTCCCTTCCTTCCTTCCTTCCTTCCTTCCTTCCTTCCTTCCCTTTCTTCTCTATTTTCCTCCACCCCTCCTGTCCTTCTCTATTTTTCCTTCCTCCCTTCTCTATTTTCTTCCTTCCTCCTGTCCTTTTTTATTTTCCTTCCTTCCTTCTTTCTCTATTTTTCTTTCTCCCTTCCCTCCCTTTCCCTTTCCTTCCTCCGTCCCTTCCATCCTCCTCTATTTTCCTCCCTCCCTCCTCCCTTCCTTCCTTCTTTCCTTCCTTCCTTCCTTCCTTCCTTCCTTCCTTCCTTCCTTCCTTCCTTCCTTCCCTTTCTTCTCTATTTTCCTCCATCCCTCCTGTCCTTCTCTATTTTCCTTCCTTCCTTCTCTATTTTCCTTTCTCCCTTCCCTCCCTTTGCCCTTTTCTTTCCTTCTTTCTCTATTTTTCTCCCTCCCTCCCTCCCTTCCTTCCTCCTCTTCCTCCATATCTCAAACCATTTTAAGCCTCCTTTAACAAAAGAGAGTTACTATATTAGCCTCCAGAATGATAATTTGCTTTCCTGGGTGGGGAAAGATGGAGAAGACTCCTCCAAGGTCCCATCCTCCTTGACCAAGGAGGGGCACGAGAAGGTCCAGAACCCACCTCCACGCCCCTCCCTCCATCCCTCTGTGTCCTCGATCCCACCACAGGAGGACGGGGGAGGCTCCAAGAGGGAATTCAGGGCTCAGGTTCTCGCAGGTCCACCCAGCCCCCAAGTGACCAGCCCAGGTTCTTGAAGGCCTTCTCTCCAACCAGGGAACCACCACTCCCATCATCCTGATCGGAGACGCCATGGGCCCCGCGTCTCTTCCTCCCTGGCTCTCAGGCTGGACTTCACCTACCAAGGTCTTCTTCTCCAGGTGACACACGACCTCGGATGCTTTTGGCTCCGGCTGTTATTCCAACAGGGCCGTATCTCCAGCTGCTTAAACACGCTGGAGACACATGCACTGTAGAATACAACCAGGCCAGGGAATCGATCGATCAGAATCTAGAGGCCGAAGGGGACCCTCCAAAGGTCATCCAGTCCAACCCTCCCACCCAAACAGGAGACCCCTACACCGTTTCTGGACAGGGATCTTCTTGAGAGCTTCCAGGGATGAAGCTCCTGCAACTTCAGAATAACAGAATAATAACAACAGATTAACAGAGTTGGAAAGGACCCTGGAGGTCATCTAGTCCAACCCCCACTCCCACCCAAGCAGAGGACCCTACTCCGTTTCTGACACATTGGCAGTCCAGTCTCTTCTTGAAAGTCTCAAGTGATGAACCTCCCACAACTTCAGAATAGCAGAATAATAACAGAGTTGGAAGGGACCTTGTAGGTCATCTAGTCCAACCCGTCACCCAAGCAGGAGGTCCTACAACCATTTCTGACAGATGGCAGAAAGCTTTCAGGATGAAGCTCCCACAACTTCAGAATAACCGAATAACAACAACAGATTAACAGAGTTGGAAGGGACCCTGGAGGGCATCTAGTCCAACCCCCCCACCCAAGCAGGAGACCTTAGCCCATTTCTGACAGGTGGCAGTCTCTTCTTGAAAGCCTCTGGTGATGAAGCTCCCACAACTTCAGAATAACCAAATAATAACAGATTAACAGAATTGGAAGGGACCCTGGAGGCCATCTAGTCCAACCCCCCCCTCCCAACCAAGCAGAAGACTCTACACCGTTTCTGACAGGGGGCAGTCCAGTCTCTTCTTGAAAACTTCCACTACAGCAACTTTTAAGATTTGTGGACTTCAACTCCCAGAATTCCTCAGCCAACTCTGGCTGAGGAATTCTGGGAGTTGAAGTCCGCAAGTCTTCAAGTTGCTGAGGCCTGCACTGCAGGCTCCCTTCCAACTCTTTATTATTCATTTCTAAAGGCGAACTAGAAGCCTTTCCCCACATTTTCCTCCCCCACCCTGGCTGCCTGGAAGAAGTCGTGAGGCGGGCAACCTTCGTCGTGACCCTGGGTCGTGGTCAGACGCAGAGTGTGAGAGGGTAAAAGAGCTCAGCCTTTGAAGGATTAGAGACAATGGACGCCATCTAAAAAGAACACAAGGCCTCCTGCGGAAACTCATCATTTCATATGACAAGGAGGCCAGTTCATTCCTGAGGTCAGGAGGAAGAGAGAGGGGGCAATATAGGTAGCTCAGAGTTGAAGGGTGGGAGGGGAAGGAGGAGGAGGAGAACTGTGGGGTCCTTGGTGGTCTCTGAGCTTGGTGGCTTTCTTGAAGGAGTTTTATCAGTGCTAAAAGGGAGGGAGGTTTGCCGAAAGGAGGAGGAGGAGGGAGGAGGAGGAGGAGGAGGAGGAGGGGATTGCTGATGCTCTCTGAGCTTGCAAACATTTCATGACCCAATTGAGGGAACAACATCAGTGCTAGAAGGGGTTTGTGGAGAGGAAGAGGAGGAGAAAGAGGAAGAGGAAGAGGAAGGAGAGGAGGAGAAGGAAGAAGAAGAGGAAGAAGAAAAAGAAGAGGAGGAGGAGGAGGAAGAGGAAGAAGAAGAGGAGGAGGAGGAGAAAGAGGAGGAAGAAGAGGAGGAGGAGGAGGAAGAGGAGGAAGAAGAAGAGGAGGAGGAGGAGGAGGAAGAGGAGGAGGAAGAGGAGGAAGAAGAGGAGGAGGAAGAGGAAGAGGAAGAAGAAGAACAAGAGGAGGAGGAGGAGGAGAAGG